>OX393556.1:46594851-46864851 GCA_947650365.1 Chamaelirium japonicum | reverse complement strand
CGCCGGGGTGGACGGGGGTCGCCGGAGGGGGTCGCCATGGCTGACGGAGGGCGTCGCCGGGCTGCTGGAGGGGGACGGGGTCGCCGGGGTGGAAGCGGGTCGGGTCGGGTCGGTGAAAGAGAGAGAGAGAGAGAGAGAGAGAGAGAGAGAGAGAGAGAGAGAGAGAGATAGAGAGAGAGATAGAGAGAGAGAGAGAGAGGGGGGCGGGCAGTTGTAACAGCTGTTTTAATTTTTTTTTTATTTGGACGGTGTGATCAATCCGATCGGACGGCTCTCGGTGACCGTCCATTTCAGCAAATGGGCTGTCAGCTCATACCCCGTACTCTCTCTCTCTATATATATAAATATAGAGAGAGAAGAGAGAAGAGAGAGAGAGAGAGAGAGAGAGAGAGAGAGAGAGAGAGAGAGAGAGAGTTAAAACGAAAGGGATGGTAGACAAAGAACTGGAAGAGCCAACGGTGGATGATGAGAAGCATAATAGGTTTTCGAATCTTTCGGGTGCCAGGATTAACTCGTGAGAATGTAGCCAACTACCACTCGCCCTTCGTGTACGGGGAATTACGATAAACCCTTGTGTTTGTCGTGTTTGACGTTAGGGCATCTCCAGTCCTTACTCAAATCATTACTCAGATTTGAATCTGAGTAAAATTGTCTAAAAAATAGCTCCAGCCCTTTACTCAGACTTGCATCAAATTGAGTTTTACTCAAAATTTTCACTAAATCAAGGAAACTCAACACCATACACAATTTTAAACGGTCATTTTCCAATGCCTTTCTATTTACAAATGTGCTGTCCAATTTTGAGTTTTACTCAAATTTGAGTAAAAAAATATGAGTAAAAGGGCTAGCGTGCTTGTATCGTATTGGGTTTTACTCAAATTTGAGTAAGGACTGGAGAACTCAGGATCAAATTGAGTTTTTATTTAGATTTGAATAAAATTTGAGTAAGGGCTAGAGATACTCTTAAGTCCCTTCGTCACTCTTTTTTTTTATCAATTCGATAAGTTGGAGTAACAATTTGGCAATGATTTCACTGTAGAGTGACTGCTACAATGATTTCACTGAGCAGAGTATCAATTTTGGGTAGGAATGAATTTACTATAGCTACAATTAAATCACTATTGCAATCGAATTGTTACTCTGCTGTCCGATTTGATACTCCAAATTGCTACAGTAGTTTCACTGTAGCAGTAACAATTCGATTAAAAGTGATTTATTGTTACTACAATGAAATCACTGTAACAATCAAATTAATACTCCAAATCACTGAAGCAGTCGAGTTGATAGTTTCAACCGAATTGGTACTGTAATATAATGAAAGAAGGATATTTTTCTTATTTGTAAGGGGTTGAAAAGTTAAAACTGGCGGTTTGGATGATTTAATATAAACTATGTCTGTTTGGAAGAGGCTGGAGCTTAAATAATCTTGTTGTCGGAAAAGGGCTTTTTGACTAAGTCTCCCATATTTATTTTCTCCTAGTTGCCGTGTAAAGCTGGACGTATTGGAGGCATCACTCATCACTTGTAGACGCCGCTCCATGATCTCGTGCGAGTCGGCCTACAAGTAGGGGTGGACCTTGGGCAGGTCTGACTCGCCCAATCCGAAGAATGGACAAGCATGAGCAGGGCTGGTTAGAATCTTCGACGGGTTTTGGACAAAAAAAAAATCAATCCGATTTCAATTTGGTCGGACTTGGGCACCGGTCAATCAGTCATAACCTAACCCGTGGAACCCGAGTACAGTGGTTCAACCTACACTTCTCAATTACTTTAACCTTACACTTTCATGTATTTACTTTATTATTATAGATTTAATGAACTGATATTGTAATTTCAAAGATGATTTTTTTGAACACACAGATGTGCTACTAGCAAAGGTTATGCATAAGTTGAATTAGTAAAGTTTGAACACATAATTCAACAAAGATTCAACATAGATGTATGCTTTATTTTCAATCAAATGGCTTGGACCTTTTTATTTTGTTATATTTTTTCAATATATGTATGTTTCACAAGCATTTCTAATTGGGTAGCCCGTCCTATTTTTTTGCAAATGGGTCAACCCGAGCAGCCCAAGAAACCCGAACAGACAAGCACAAGTTGGACTTCTACGGGTTCCATGGGCAAAACAGGTGGAGGTGTATATAGGTTGGGTTGTGCATGGACAAACCCTTCAACCCGCCCAAGTCCCACCCCACCCTACAAAGTGTGCCGAGGCATGTCAACTCCTGCACCCGACTGTCTCATTTACTTGAGGGTCAATTTGAGTTAAACCCCTGTTTTAATCGGCCAATTTGACTTACCCCCCTATCATGATATCAATTAGAGTTACCCAAAAAAAACTGAAATTAACCCCCTCCCCCCATGCCTATATGTATTTTTGAGAAGAAATTTTGGAGGGTTAGGCCAAAGTTGGGGGCAACTCTAATTGATATCATTTTAGGGGGGGTAAGTCTAATTGACGGGTAAGTCGAATTGATCCTTTAATTGATGGTAATTTCAATTTCAGGTCAGTCAAATTGACCCTTTACAAATCTTTCCCAAAGAAGCCGGTCATCTCTCGGTCTATTGCCGGTCATCTCTCGGTCTATTCAGCAAGCCAATGAAATCTGCCTCTTCTCCTAAGATAGCTTTTGGGGAGTAAACTGTCCCAAGGATTTACTTTCCCAGTTTTTCAGAAGACTGCAAATCCTCATAGCCGACAGGGGGCCAGGTCATTAAAAATAGTGCAAATTATAAAACCCTCCCCTGAACTAGGCCCCTCATTACAAATTGGCCTCTCAATTTTTTTTTTTTTTTCTGAACAATTTGAATCTTGAATTATGCTCCGTTTGCATTTGGCCCCTAAACTATGTCATCTCCATCTATTTTTATTCCGAAAATATCTTTGTCCTAGAAAGTATAAAACAAAGCTATTATATTAATGTTTCTAAACTAGTTTTTTTTTTGTAAAAAATCTTTTTTATTTTTTGATATCGGCGGGTGACCCGAAACCTTTTGGGCAAACAGGGTTGGCAATAGGTCGTGTCGGGTTGGGTCCAAACCCCTAGACTTAGACAAAACATGTTTAACTAATTACTGTCTATGTCTAGACCCTAAAACCGTACTCGACCTACTTATAAAAGGGTAGACCCGATAAGCCCTGTTTAGCTCGGTTGACACAACCGATCCATTTAGAACTGTTTCTTCCCAAACTAGTCTGTTTAGACCCAACTAGCCATTAAAGAACACAAGCAACATTTGCTAGATTATAAATTTGAGTGCAGAGAAATTCATAGAAATCCATGTGATCTGACTAAACTGAATCATAGTCGTCCCAATTGGTGATTCAACGATTCAAACCCAAAAAGTCTTCGGGGCAAATTCATCGGGAGTTGTAATGGGTTTTATGATCTTTCCAATTTACCCGGAATTGAATCACAACCATCCCTCGATGATTCAATTATTCAAGCCCAAAAAGTCTTCCGAGCAAATTCATCCCGTTGCAATGGGTTTTATGATCTTTCAACACGCGATCTAGTGTAATAACGATTACAACTTACAAGCCAACTGATGCATGGTCAATCCAAAGTCTTTGCGCCACAAGCTGTAATCCAGTCTTGCACAGCCGTCCGTTTTTTGGACTGGGCCAATCACTAGAGCCAAAATTGCCAGCTCACACGGAAGTTTTCCTACGCATTCATGGGTAAATGGGGGGGGGGGGGGGGGAGATTTAGTTGCTTACCAACTCCCCTATCCCTTGCCTTTGGTGGGTAACCTCTTTTATGCCAATTTATATCGTTGACGAACTTATGGCAGATATTCCAATTTTTTATTTACTAAATTTGACGCTCGTTATGACTACCATAATAATACCTTGATCATATGGCTAATGTTCAGAGTAAAAATAAAAACTAAGGGCTAATGTTCACAAATTTATAATAAATCTTACTGTAGTGGGCCATTGCCCAAAAGGTTTTGGAATACCCATCGATCTCAAAAAATTAAAAATAAATATAAAAATAAAAAAATAAAAAAGTTGGAACCTCCATACTTAACTTTTCTTCAAAGGACCATAGTGGTTGATCAATCCGTCATTACATCACATGTGACAAAGTGAGTGCATTGGCATTAGATAGATATACCATGGATCGAAAACTCACATAACCCCGTTAAGACTAGGTTTTGAATGAGTGACCAGGCCCACAAATGGCAGGTATCTAACTATGGAGAAAACCAAAATAGTAGCTAATCTTGTGCCTCAGTCAATCGCGCAACCAATGAATGTCCTCTTTTTTTTTTTATTTTATAACAAACAAAGACCATCAATATCGATGATCAAACACACAAAGAGGAAGGGCTGGGACATTCTTGCCATTGCTTTTGACCATCTGGCTGGAGAGAAACAAACGGATCTTCCAGACAAAGAAGAGTACGACGATGATTGTTCTTGTAACCAGCCGTCGAGACCAAAGTCCATCCTTCTTAATCTCTGTAACTAGATTGGTCCCCGGTCTCCCCCCTCTCCTCCTCCTCCTCCTTCCTTCTCCCTCCTTATATATAAATTATTTTTATTTTATTAATCCACTGGTTGGGGTCTAGACCAAACCCTCTCTTTATTCATCCAGAGAGATTTTCTTAAAAAATCAAAAGATAGGTAGAAAGAAAAGGTAGGGGAGCTAGCTAGCTACCCACCAGGGGATAGGCGATCGAGTCGGCAAAGCATCCGAAGCTTGGTTGAGGAGGTTGTTGGTTCGACTCACCTCCCCTCGATTTGGTGAAGTGGAGGAAATGGCGGAGTGGGTTGGGATTGAAGTGGGTTCGGGACAACCACAGGCCGATCGATCTCTAAAAAAAAATAAAAAAAAAATGGTGGGGAGCTGCTCATGGTGAAGATGGTGCAAAATATCGAAAATGAAGGCAAAGCCATGATCAAAGTAGATCGTTCGATGTGTGCTGAGGAATCAATCCTCGAGACGAGGAGGAGACACACACCATTTGCATGTCTCGATCTCTTGTTTGCGAAGAGATCGAGCAAAGGTGGGTCTCGCTCAGCACTTCTAACTTCTCTTCACTCTCTGCAAAAGGTGGCCGGCTGCCCATTATCATGCGTCGCACCCGGATTGGAAGTTTTTGCAACCAAAACGGAAAAAAAAAAGTTGGGAGTTCGATCATCCATTACCCACAAAAGAGAGAGAGAGAGAGAGAGAGAGAAGAGAGAGACGAGAGAGACGAGAGAGACGAGAGAGAAGAGAGAGGAGAGAGAGAGACGAGACGAGAGAGAGAGAGAGAGAGAGAGGAGTTTGCCAACCGGAGGAGAGAGAGAGAGAGAGAGAGAGAGAGAGAGGAGAGAGAGAGAGAGAGAGAGAGAGAGAGAGAGAGAGAGAGAAGTTTGCCAACCGGAGGGGAGCGATTTGTTTGCGATTGTCCTTGAGTTCGATTTTCATTGGCCTTTCTATATAGGAGGGGCCTGAGATTGAGAGCATCTAGGGCGACTGAGGTGCTAGGGTTTCGGGCAGCGGGTAGAGTAGGTAGGGTTTTGGATCTGCCCTGACCTGGCCTGCGGCATTAAAAATTGGGCCATCTAGCTTATCAATTGGTCAGGAGACCCACCCACCCACAACACCCATCCATCTTTCACGACACATAAAGTTATTATATTGCATATTACGGTTTCGGTAGTGTATTCAATCTACGGAAATTTTTCAGAAACAGAATAAAAATATTAATATTTTAATAAATAGAAACAAAAGTTTAAAATAAAAAAAACGGAATAATACGCTATCTCAATTTATGCCATTTGAAATGACGTAAAAATAAAGCAATGATTTTAAATATCAAAAATGTCCTTATTTTACGCCATCTCAAATGGCGTAAAACCTTTTATCCCCCAAAACTAACTGCTTCGTTAGCTCACCCCCCAAAACTTTATTTCTTTTTTGTCAGCTCACCCTTTCTCTTAGATGGTGAGTTGACGGAAAATTAGTTTTGGGGGGTAAAGTCTAATTAATGAAAATGTAGGGGGTAAAGTCTAATTCAAGGCAAAATTTTACTCAAAAGGCTTTACGCCATCTCAGATGGCGTAAAGCCTTTAAGTAAATAAAGAAGGGTTGTTTTGACTTTACCCCCCAAATTTTTGCCTTGAATTAGACTTTATCACCCACATTTTCATTAATTAGACTTTACCCCCAAAACTAACTTTCCGTTAACTCACCCCCCAAAACTTTATTTCTTTTTCGTCAGCTCACCCTTTCTCTTAGATGGTGAGTTGACGGAAAGTTAGTTTTGGAGGGTAAAGTCTAATTAATGAAAATATGGGGGGTAAAATCTAATTCAAGGCAAAATTTGGGGGGTAAAAGTCAAAATAACCCTTTTTTATTTACTTAAAGGCTTTACCCTATTTGAGATCCATTTGAGATGGCGCAAATTCTTTAAACCTAAGGGCACTTTCGATATTTAAAATCACCGCTTCATTTTTACGCCATCTCTACGCCATTTGAGATGGCGTACTATTCCGTTTTTTTCCTATTTCAAAACCGTTGTTCCGTTTATTAAAATATTAATATTTTTTGTTCCGTTTTTGAAAAATTTCTGTTCAATCTATCTACGCAAACGGCCTCCTCTGTCGACATTCAGTACCTTAGATCAAATGTACTCAGTCCGGGAATTGAATTCGGTCAACAACAATTAGCCATTAAATCTTTATTGATCATTCATTTTAGCAAGAGAAATGCTATTCATCTTGAAAGCTTTTTTCTATTCTGCTCGATACGACTGACGTGGAAGTGTACCACTAGTGGCATGGCTGAATTCCGCTAAAGAAATTTTAATCGTTAACACTATCAGTTGCACGCTACCAGGTCAGTCGTACCGAGTGGATTCGGAAAAACCTTCAGGATGTATAGCATTTCTCAATCTTTAAGCAATTATTTTGAAATAACACATTTGATGCCTCGTGAAGTTTAGGAAGGAATTAGTTTTTTGTGGATCTGTTACATACGCCAAGGTGGTCATCCGAAAAAATGTTAGGGAATTTTAAAACCGCTATGTAGGTGCGACAAATCATATGTCAAATTATGGGTCAAATTTGATACATTTATGGATCCCAACATTATATAAACTAGTAATGCATATGCTTGTCGGCACGTACATTCAACGAGGGGCGTCCAAATTTGACGGGGACGTGGTGAAGGCGTCCATATTCGACGAGGGTGTCCACATTTGGTGAGGGGTGACCATATTCGGTGGGGTGACCGTATTTGGTGAATGTTTTCAATCATTAATCGAGAAATATTAAATTGACATTGCGTTTCATCACTAGACTCGGCGCGAGTAGTGATGAAGGAGGATAGCAAGGCAAGTACACAAAACAGTCAGAATCAGCAAATCCGAATATACCAAATGCGACTAGATTGGTCAGAATACCCAAGATCCATGTATGCCATTACCGGTAGCCACTGCAGCGGCCACCTTCGGCCGGTAATATACACTTGCCTGCCTTCAACAATAAACATATTCGAGGGGGGGGGGGGGGGGGGGGGGAGGGGGGGGGGGATTTATTGGCGACGCTGACAAATATAGGCTCTAACATCGATGTGGACACCCCTAAGAGTATGTTTTTCCATCAAAGTCAACAGTGGTAGTAACATTTGACAGGTGTAGAGGCAAGGTGAACCCATATTTCTGTTTGATTATTAAATTTAAGAAAACAAAAACCATTGCATATATACCTTTCTTGAATAGATGATTGAGTTTCGGAGGAGTTCAAAACAGAAATTGATCTATTGCCATAATTGTTCAATTAAATTATAAAACTGAAACTAAAATGCAAAGATCAAAGCAATTATCTGCAAATAAAATTATAGTCATCTTCTAAAAAAAATGTAACCAGAAGTTTTTTTTATCACCTTAATTTTCTATTAAAATGAAAAAATAGAAAAAATCATTATATTAATTTTCCAACAATATATAGAGAAGGCTGTTCCTCCAAGCACCACGTTAAACCCTACCTTCAACACTTCATGTTACATTTTTTTTTTTTTTGAGAACCCCTCTTTTTTTGGAGGGAGGGTTAGACATGTAGCCCCCGACCTATCTATTATTAATTTCAAAATTACAAGTAATGGTGAAAAATCACCACCACCACCATAGAAACCTCAAATAACAATGCTAAAACAAAGCAACACTGAAAAAAGCCCTTGAGACTCAAGACTTAAAAGCTCTCGACTTTTCTAAATCTCACATATGAGCGAGAAAAGACTTTGTGCCCTCCACCTCATTCGACGTATTGAAACCGATAGAAGCTGTGCGAGATTTGCACGTTATGAAGGAGCAGTACGATTGATTTTGCTGTGCGAGACTTGCACGTTGAGTGCAGCTACACACGTGCACTCTCTTCACCTCCATCCATCGCTGCATGATCCTAATCATTATCGTCCAAATTAAGAAGAGACTGAGAAAGAGAGGGGGAAGGGATGGGAGATTGGGAGAAAATCACAGTTAAGCCAATATCGCGCACTGCATTGAAGGCCAGGATGTAACTATGAGGTGCATGATTTAAAGCGCGCAAGTGAATGCTTTCCATCTTTAAATCTTTAATTCAATTTTAAAAAATGAATGCTAATCTTTGTGCAATAGAGGGCTATATTCGTGAGGTGGAGGATTGCTTTCCATCTTTAGTTTGGTCCAGAATGGTTGTAAGATTTAAATGGTAGTTGGTTACCAAATTTGGGTCATCAAATTAAGACGATCTCAACCATCATTTGTCTCGGAGTTTGTCTCTATGTTTATACCCCGTTTGAAAACATGCTCCCCGATTGCCAAATCTGGGCCATCCAATTAAGACGATCTCAACTATCGTTTTTCTCGGGGTTTGTCTCTTCGTTTATCCTCCGTTAGAAAACATGCTCCCTTACTATATAGATAAGAACTTTAATTGGTTTAATAGTTCAAAATAGTACTTGAACTGATCAGTACAAATATCATATCACATCTTTCATTTTACTTTTGGGTCCAATCTTTAAGATATTGTCATTGCCTTCAATTCGGACCATTATCTACTTAGGACTAGCCAATGAGTGATCAAAACACCCTCACTGACTGATGAAGTTGCCTCTAGTGAAGAAGAGGAGGAGGATCCTTCGAAGTGGATCGGTCTTGGTCTCATAGAGGAAGACTGTATTGGTCTTCCCATGGATGTCATCAAGAGAGATAGGGAGATTTTGGGGAAGCTCCAAGCTATAGAGGCGACCTCTGGTGATGATGATGAGGTTTCCTATGATTTAGAGGAGGAATTAAGACATCCCTTCTTTAATTTTACTGACTTGGTGGTTTAACCTTGGGGATAAAGTCCAATGGGAAAGGGTGGAGTACGTAACGTTTTCTCGACATTTTGTGGCCGAGAAGATCGGCAAGAAAGTTAAGAGTCGTTGGCCTGTTGGAGTTAGTGATAGATCTGCATGTAGCGGAGCCGGGGTTCTTTGGAGACGACTTGAATTGCTGCCTGACTTGTTGTCTGTGGGTGCCTATAGCTATGTGTGGGTTGCTCACTGATGAGCATTATTGGTTGTTAGCTAGTGGAGTAAGTGTATTACGTGCTATTCTGGTTTAGTTTTGGTGCTTAATTGTGTTGCTCCTATTTTGAGCATATGTTGCTCACCTGTTAGAGCTCTTTTGACTTTGTTCGGATGCTTTGTTTTGTGCGTGCTGCCCATTTGTTGGACATTGGTTTTTTGGGTCTGCTTGCTCATCCTGAGTTAAGCCATGAAATATAATTCCCTTTTCGGTTTTTTAAAAAATTTATTTACCACTTAAAAAAAAATTTCTTTTTTTGGGCACCCACCATGGGATAGGAGAGTTGGTAAGCAACCGATACTTTGCTGAGGAGGTTATGGGTTCAATTCCTCTCCTCTCGAGTTACCTAGTAATGCATAGAGTTAGTGTGCATTCTTGGAGGGATTAGTGTCCGTAGTGAGTCCATTGCCCGAAAGGTTTTGGGTCACTCACCGTTGTTTTTTGACGAAAAATAATATATATATTTTTTTTGAGCAGTGGTGGTGTATTAGTATTCCATTCGCCCCTAAGCCATCCACATGACTATAATGCAAGAGGATGAATGCAATCGGACGGAGACCTATTTCGGACCATAATTCCTATGTTACCCTCCACAAGTGTCTGAAATCCCAACCCCGTTCCCTTCGTTTCTGCTCTACTGCCACCGGCTTAGCTAAATCCTTCTACTCCCTCCGGAAAAAACTAGCCGTTGAGAGCCTCTCTCCCACCACCCACCAAGCCACCAAATCCTTCAAAGCCTACGTTGAGAACTTCTCCTCCCTTCTCCGGCGATGCTCCGACCGCCGCCTGGTCCTCGGTGGCCCATCCCTCCATGCCCACGCGATCAAATGCGGCATATCGTCCGACCGCTCCGTCTCCACCAAGCTCCTAACCATGTACTCCGATTGGGGACGTATTGCCGATCGAGACATGGTCTTCAGCGAGGCCGGCGCCTTCGATCTCTTCTCCTGGAACTTCATGATCGCTGCCTATGCCCGAAGCGGCGACCTCGAGCATGCGCGCCGCCTGTTTGAGAGAATGCCTGAGAGGAATGCCATCACGTGGACATTGATGGTCGACGGTCATATGAAGCACGGCAGGGTCCATGACTCGACCGAGTATTTCGAGAGGAGCCCATATCGCACTGTGATCTCCTGGACCGCGACGATCAGTGGGTTTGTCCGCAACAGGCTGAATTCGGAAGCTTTGATGCTCTTCCGCCGGATGCTTGGCTCTGGTTTAATGCCGAACGCCGTGACCTTCACCTCTGTAATAAGAGCTTGTGTTGGCGGGTGTAATCTTGATATGGGGAGGAGCTTGGTGAGCCTGATCGTTAAGGCCAATTTCGAGCGGAACCTGTCAGTCTGCAATTCTTTGATCACGTTGCACCTTAGGACCAGCGATGTTGCTTTGGCAAGGAGAGTGTTTGATGAAATGGAAGAACGGGATGTCGTGTCATGGACTGCAATTCTTGATGTGTATGCTGAGATGGGAGATTTAAAGGAAGCTCGACGGATCTTCAATGAGATGCCGGAAAGAAATGAAGTCTCCTGGAGCACGATGGTTGCAAGATATACTCAGAATGGGGAACCCGTGGAGGCGCTAATACTTTTTGATCTAATGCTTCATGATGGTTGCAAGCCGAACATCTCCTGTCTCTCTAGCGTGCTTAGTGCCTCAGCTAGCCTTGAGAACTTGATTTTCGGGACTAATATCCATTGCCATGTTATAAAGATCGGGTTCGACAGAGATGTCTTTATCGTTAGCTCTCTCATCGACATGTATTCTAATTGTGGGAAGTCCGAATATGGGCGCCGGATTTTCGACCTGTCTTCGGAGAAGAACATAGTGTGCTGGAATTCGATGGTTGCAGGTTATAGCCACGACGGTAGGATAGAAGAAGCTGAAGAGGTCTTTAAGCGAATGCCGGTGAGAGACATTGCCTCTTGGAATGCAATAATTTCCGGACATGTGCAGAATGAACGATTTGGGACGGCACTGGAGATCTTTGACGACATGCTAATTTCAGGGCAAGTGCCGAGCAGGATGACCTTTTCCAGTGTTCTTCTCGCTTGCGCGAGCTTGCCTTCACTGGAGAAAGGGAAGGAGCTTCATGGTAAGATTGTGAAACTTGGAATTCAGAGCGAGGTTTATGTCGGAACTGCACTTACTGATATGTATGCCAAATCCGGAGACATTGAGAGCTCAAAGAGAGTATTCTCTAGAATTCCAGATAAGAATGAGGTCTCCTGGACTGCGATGATCCAAGGCCTTGCGGACAGTGGGCTCGCAGAGGAGTGTCTGACCCTTTTTGAGGAAATGAAGAGAACAGCGATCGCTCCAACCGAGCCGATGTTCTTATCGGTGCTCTTCGCTTGTTCTCATTGCGGATTGGTAGGCGAGGGATTCCATTATTTTGATTCGATGGTGAAAGACTATGGCCTCTCTCCCCAAGAGAAACACTATACCTGCATGGTTGATTTACTAGCTCGAGCCGGGCATCTGAGAGAGGCCGAGGAGTTCATTAGGACGATGCCTCTCGAACCAGAAGCCGAATCATGGGCAGCGCTGTTGAGTGGCTGCAGCTCTCGTAGGAACGAGGACATAGGGGAGCGAGCTGCGAGAAGGCTGTGGGAGTTGGAGAAGCGGAATCCCGCGAGTTATGTGCTACTTTCGAATATATATGCCTCTGCGGGAAGGTGGAAGGATGCGGCAAAGGTGAGGACGCTGATGAGGGCGTCGGGGCTGAAGAAAGGGGGTGGATGTAGTTGGATTCAGATAAGAGATCGGTGCCATACGTTCTTTTCTTGGAATGCATGGCATCCGAAATCATCGGAGATTTACGGGGTTTTAGAACACTTGATGTCGGAAACAATGGCTTAGAGCCTTAGAGGATACATTCTAGTTTGTGAGAGTATGACCAGCACAATGTAATTATTATGTACTGAGTTTTTTTTCACAAGCAGATATGGCATTTATCTCTATACAAGACACTGTACTCCAAAATCCTTCCTCCCCCCCCCTTTATCTATATTACATGGCACTTGACAAGCTGATTAGATAAAATGAAACGAGCTAACTAGACAAAAATAGGCATCCTTACTTGCCGATTGATTTGCTACACTTATTAGCACCTAATTGATTTGTTGCATTTCTTACGGACCAATCATGGAATGCCACATCGTCCATTAAATGGCATCTATTTAATCACACTCCTCTCTGCTGAGATCATTCCCTAGCACCATTCAATATTTTGATAAGACGGCTAGAGCAAAACAGTTTCCTTTTCCTTTGTAAAATTTAGATCCGATAGTTGTAGCAAAACAAATTGGGTTGATTTCCTACACTTATTACTACCAAAAACAGTATTCCTTTCCTTTGTAAAGTTTAGATCAAATGGCTGCACTTATTAGTTCTCAAAACAACACTTATTAGTACCCAAAACAGTTTTCATTTCCTTTGTAAAGTTTAGATCGGACGACTGTGACAAAAAAATTGACATTTCCCTTTCCTCCCCCTCATCCAGTGCATCGAGCCAAAATTTCTGGTGTCGCTCCCTTTTCTCTCCCATCGTCATGCGTCCCTCCCTTTCCTTCCCCATCGTCGCGCTTCATCGCTATAAATCCCGGCGACCCTCTCTGTCACTCCCTTTCGTGCCCCTATTGCAGCGATTTCCTCGCCCTTCCAGCCTTAAATCCTGGCGTCCCTCCCTTTTGTCCCCTATCGGCGTGATTTACTCCCTCATCCCGTCGGATCCCTTCTTCGAGCCCACGCCTAAAATTCTGGCTTCCCCTGTGTCTGCTGAATCCCTTCATCACCTGCATACCCGACCTTCGACCTTCAAATCACGTAATCCACCGTGAGGCCACCCCAATCCCTGAGTTCCGATTCCCTACTTTCCAATTTCAAAATATTTCTTACCAAAATTTACACCAAATAATTCCTCTCATTTTGATTTCTTCCCTAATTGCCTGAATTCATTTTCCCATTATTGAATCAGGCCATATGATATATAAAGAAGAAGGTAGGGAGGATCATTAACATCACGGCCAACAATAACATTTGCTCGGAAAAGAAAGAGAAAGGGAAATAGAACTGGCGACCCTCGCCCCATCCGGACCCCTTTATGCGTAAGCCTACTCTCTCTGAAATTTTTTTTGCTAAGTACGGACCCCTGCTTCTATGTGTGTGTGTGATTTTTTTTTTCTCATAATGAGATCACTGATCGCATTGCATTTATAGAGAGAGGATCCTAAACCCGATCACTGATAGCACTGTATTGATCCCGCTCGCTGCACAAAGCTCCTTCGACCATCCCAGATTTGGTGACCGTTTTCAAATCAAAGGTATGACTCATGTTTTATTCCTTCAATTTTTTAAAAAATTTATCATAATGACATCACTGATTGCACTGCATCTACAGAGAAATAGAGAAGATCACGAACTCGATCCCTGATCGCACTTCGTCTATCCCAGGCTGGGTTTTCATCAATTTTGAATCAAATTTTGAATCTATTTTTTAATCAATGTAAGAATCTATGTTGAAGGCTTTTTTTTCTCATTTTCTCTCCTAATTTTGAACCTATGATAGTTGTTTACCTCTGAAAATTTCATGGTCGAATAATGACTGTTTTGATCAAAATACAAAATGGTTTCTGAGATTTTCGTATCTATATATACTTTTTTCCTTTTGGGAATGCAAATGCCCCTTATAAGAATTGGAGATGGGTGTCTTAAAATTTCATGAAAGAATAAGAGTTCTTTTTTTGTTATCTATAGTTCATCTGTCAGAAGAACTATTTTCTAAATATGTTTTAAAAGGAGTTTCAATCATTCATTATAAAGAAGATTGAAACAAGATTTATCACTTTCAAGATCCAAAGGCTTAGACTTATATTTGAGCATGATTGTAGTAATTGGTTTCTTTGTGTATAATTAATGTACTTTCATCACCTGTGTTTGAAGAAGTCTTCTTCTTCTTTTTTTCATTTTAAGAAGCGCACAAGAAATAATTAGTGGGTGTTGATATCTGCCTTGGTTTGATTCAGACCTGTTCTTCTGGTACTATGTCATGTTAATGAAATTTACAAGAAAAATATTATTTAACTCGAAACGCTTAACCCAAATGTTCAACCAGAATGACATGTCCTGATATGAGCCGTTTGTTGCACCCAACCCCTATCGACCGGTGAATCACACTTAGCCCTTATCGGTGGACAAAGGGACGTTGTGGTTGGATGCAATGGCATTCTGGTTGAACATTCGGGTTAATCGTTTTGGGTTGAATAGCATCGATTGTTTTGCAATGCAGTTGGTGCTATCAAGTTACTTTTTTTTTAATGTTGAACATTTTTTTGACAGGTTAAAGTCAAACTCTTTCGAACTTGTGACAGGGGGTGAACCAGATGGCAAGACCAATCAATCTGCTTAAATGCATGTTGATTGAGGACAATCAACATGGTTCGTTTATCCGTGGTGGTGCGGCGTCCAACCATTTAGGTGTTTGATGGTGATGACGACAACGAAAGAGAAATTCGAGAAAAGGATTTTGCTAGGAGTCATAGGATATGTAATTAATTTTATGCTTATATAACTGAGGAGATAATATGGTTGGTTTGCTTTTGATGGATATGACTTTTATTTTTTGGCTAACGTTTAACTCCTCTACAAACGTTTATAATAATAAAGATCAAAGTTCGAAAATGTACAGTTGGTTTACCTCCTCTACAAATGTTGACGTACGGTTGCCCTGTGACCTCTGTTTATCTTAGACTTGAGTACCTTCTCCGCAGGCTCACCTTCCTTAGATTCCACTAGATCATATCACATGATGATGGGTTCAATTTGGTATTCACAAGCGATACTTGAAAGACCCAACAATCTAATACCATATATACAATATTTGAGGATAATTCTGCACAAAATTTGTAAGTTGTAGCCATTTTCGATGGGGGCGGTCGTCGCAAAATATGGCCGCCCCCGTGAAAATGGATGCCACGACTGAATGTGGGTGTCCCCATCGAATATGGATGCCGCCGAATAAATTTTACCACCTCCTCCGATTGTGGGTGCCTCCACAGAAAGTCGAAAACATTTTGCTGCCGAAGGTGGCCGTCCGCGTGTTGACAAGCATGGGTAATCCTGATGTGACAAAGGGATGTCGGCGGTGCACCGAGAGAGAGAGAGAGAGAGAGAGAGAGAGAGAGAGAGAGAGAGAGAGAGAGAGAGAGAGAGAGAGAGAGAGAGAGAGAGAGAGACGACCGCTGCAGTGTTGATTCTGTCGAAGGCGGTCGGGTGTGTGTTGCCGCCAACGGTGGCCATCCGAGTGCTGATAGGCACGAGCATGCACTAGTTCCAATAACAGTTGGTATTCATAATTCATTGGATCCAACTACAACTACACCATAACCAAATGGAAGTTTAAAATACAATATCCATGTTAAGATGTATTAGTGTATATACATACACTCAGCGTATATATGACTCACATGTATTCACCTTATATTACCTATTGGCCTAATGAGAGAACTATTCCATTCTCTCCCCAAACCCTAACTTTCTCTCTCTTTCTTCCTCTAGGGTTTGTCACATGGTATCAGAGCAAGGTTGATCGCCGGCATTGTCAACGGCTCCCTTGTCTCCGTCGTCAACGGCTCCGTCAATCCAGATCCTCCCCGCAGATCCTCCCTGCGCCCGCCTCCGCGATTCTCCCTACAGATCAGCGACCCTGCTGATCCTCCTTGCAGATCAGCGACCTCTGCGATCCTCCCCGCGCCCACCTCCGCTCGCCTCTGCTCGTGGGATCCTCTGCTCACGCACGCGCCCGCGCCCCGCTCGCCCGCGCTCGCCCGCAGGTTAGCGCGCACCCGCACCCCGTTCGCCTCTGCTCGCCTCAGGTCAGCGCGCCCCGCGCCTCGCCCGTGTGCGTCCGCAGGTCAGCGCGCGCTCACGCCCCGCTCGCCTCTGCTCCCCGCAGGTCAGCGGCCTCTGCTTCCAGCGCACACCCCCCGCGCCCGACCTCTGCTTCCCCGGGCCCGACCTCTGCTTCCTGTGCGCCCGCGCCCCACCGCTCGCGCCCCGAGCTCTGCCGTACCAGCTCTCCCGCCTGACCGATCCAGGCCCCGCCAACCGATCCAGGCCCCGCGCCCCGCATTCGCTCGCAATCCAGACCCATCGCTAACTCTTCGAGCCCTCTCTCTCTCCGGCCATGTCCTCGACTTCCTCGATGACAACTCCGCCATCTCATCCGGTGCCTCCCTATGAGATTCCACAAGATTTCCTCCCGCTCGCCACCGACTTTTTTCTCCAAGAGGCCTCCGACTGGCCGGCATGGTCCGCCACGGTGGAATCCACCCTTGAGGGTCGTAATCTTCGAGGACACCTTGATGGATCTTCCACACTTTCTGCTTCCGATGCAGAATATGGTCCCTGGCGCCTTCGCGATCAGCGCATCAAGGCTTACCTTGTTGCATCTGTGGATCGTTCTCTTCGTCGGGATATGACTGGGCTTGCCCCTTCTACAGCGATTTGGGGACAGCTCACTGCTCGCTTTGTTGAGAAGAGCGGAGCACGTAAGTATCAGCTTCTCACACAGGCCCAGTCAGTATAGCAGGGAGAGTTGATGGTCCAACAGTTTTATTGTCAGATGCGCTCATATTGGCGTGATCTTCAGGATCTCGCTCTCGTTCCTGACCCGTCTCGTGCTGTCGAGTATCAGCTCTACCGGGAGCGCCTTTAGCTCTATCAGCTATTCGCTGCCCTACAACCAGAGTTCAGTGCTCTAGCCGGTCAGCTTCTTCACCGGGATAGCCTTCCTCGCCTTGATGAGGCTGTGGCTGAGCTGGTCGCTGAGGAGACTCGTCTGCATACTCTTGCCTCCATGGCCTTACCTCTTCCATCCGGTCTTCAGGGTGTTCTTGGTGCTGCCCCGCCGCTGGTCTCAGGCCCACCAGCTAATGCCTCCCATGGTAGACTGTTCTGCACTCACTGTCAGACACCGGGCCACTTCATGGACACTTGCTTCTCACTTCATCCAGAGAAGCGTCCTACCTACAGAGATCAAGGTCGAGGACGAGCTCGAGGTCATGGTCGCCCTGTTCCTACTGCTGCTGCTGCCTCTTCTGTCACAGCTGGCGACCTACAGTCTATTCGTGAGGAACTAGCTCAACTTAGACTCTCTCAACAGTCTGCCGCTACTCCTAGATCTTCCAACGCCTGAGCCTTCTCTGCCTTTTCCGGTAGTCCCATTGTTTGGAAACTGGATTCGGGCGCCTCACACCACATGACTCCCGATGCCTCCCTACTCACTGCTTGTCAGCCTACGACGCACCTGCTACCGATCCACACTGCAGATGGTTCTCGCTTAGCCATCTCACAGTCTGGATCCATTACTTCAGTCTCCGCCCCTGCTTGCCATCTCTCCTTATCCTCTGTGCTCCATGCTCCCACACTCCATGTGCACCTGATTTCTGTTAGTGCTTTGTGTGATTCTGGCTACTCTGTGACATTTACCCCTTCCTCTTGTTCTGTGCAGGATCTGCGTACTGGCCGACCGATTGGAGCAGGTCGTAGGGCAGGCGGACTCTACCAGATGGAGTTTCTTCACTCTTTGGATCCGTCATCATCTGGGTTTTGTGGAGTTGTCTCTCCTACTATCGACCTGTGGCATAGGAGGCTAGGTCATGTGTCGGAACCACGACTTAAGAGATTACTCCATTCTGGAGCTCTAGGTCGTGGTCCTTTTTCATCTTTATCTACTTGTACTGGCTGCAAGCTCGCAAAAGCTGCTGCCCTTCCCTTTTCATCCAGTACTTCTCAGAGCTCTACTCCTTTTGATCTTGTTCACTCTGATATCTGGGGCCCCTCTCCTCTCCCTTCTATAACTGGATATTTGTATTATGTCTCGTTTGTGGATGATGATAGTCGCTACACGTGGGTCTACCTTCTTCGCCGTCGATCGGATATCCTCTAAGTCTATAAGGACTTTACCTCTATGATTCACAAGCAGTTTAGTCGGTGCATCAAGATCTTTCGATTTGATTGTGCCCTTGAGTATCTATCTACCGCTATGCGCAGCCTTATTCAGTCCCATGTGACTATTTTCCAGCACTCGTGTCCTCACATCCATGAGCAGAATGGTGTTGCTGAGCGCAAGCATCGTCATATTCTTACGACTACTCGTGCTCTCCTTCTTTCTGGTTTTGTTCCTCAGTGCTTCTGGGCTGAGGCTCTCCTCACCTCAGTCCAGCTCATTAACATCACTCCTTCGTCAGTTCTTCCGAACGACTTATCTCCTCATGAGTGTCTTCTCTCTACTACTCCTGACTACAGCCCTCTTTGCACTTTTGAGTGTACCTGTTTTGTTCTTCTTCCTTTCCATGAGCGCACAAAGCTGTCTGCTCAGGCAGCTAAGTGCATCCTTTTTGGGATCAGCACTGAGCACAAGGGATACCGCTGCTATGACCTTGTTGCTCGTCGCTTGCGTATCTCTCGACACGTCTCCTTTGTCGAGGATACACCCTACTACTCTCCTGAAGCTCAAGATCTCACCTTTCTTGAGGTTTCTTTTCCTCCATCATCGACACCTTTGCCTCCCTCGTCGGCCTCTCTCATTCCCCCGGCTCCGTCGGCTCCTTCCCCACCACCTGCTCCCTCGGCACCGCTGGCTCCTTTGCTAGTTGTTTCCCCAGCGTCTCCAGGGAACTCCTCCGAGGCTTCCTCCTCTATGCTCGTGCCTCTCTCTCCTCCCCGGGTTGTGTCTCCATTTCCTCAGGTCTACTCTCGCCGGCCTACCCCTGTGTCTCTGTGTCCTTCATTCTCCACGGATGCCGGCTCCCCTGCTGTTGAGGTTACTCTTAGCTTTTCGCCTCCTATGCCTGCTCCATCATTGCCAGTCGTGGATCCAGGCCCGCCTCGCTACCCTCAGTGCCAGCATCACCCGCCTGACCGTTTTAGCCACGACACTAGGCCTCCTGATCATTTTGGTTTTGCCTCTGTCTGCAGTTACTCACCTCAGTTTACTGCCTTTCTTACTGCTGTGCACGCAGATCAGGAGCCCCGATCCTACTTTGAGATAGTTCAGTTTCCTCAGTGGCGTCAGGCTATGGATGACGAGTTTCAAGCTTTTCAGCAGACTCAGACCTGGGATGCTGTCCTCTGCCCTCTGGCGTTAAGCCTGTCAGCTGCAAGTGGATTTATAAGGTCAAGCACCGCCCTGATGGATCCATTGAGTGTCACAAGGCTCGGGTGGTGGCTCATGGCTTTACTCAAGAATATGGCGTTGACTATGAGGAGACCTTTGCTCCGGTGGCTCAGATGACCACCGTTCGTACTCTTATGGCAGTTGCGGCTGTTCATCGATGGGCCCTTCTTTAGATGGATGTTAAAAATGCCTTTCTTCACGGTGACCTGTCTGAGACTGTCTACATGGATCCTCCTCCCGGTCTCCGTGTTCCTTCTCAGCACGTGTGTCGTCTTTGTCGGGCCATTAATGGGCTCAAGCAAGCTCCTCGTGCCTGGTTTAAACGTTTCCGCCGTGCTGTCAGGGAACTTGGTTACTCAGAGAGCAGTAAGGACCACTCTCTGTTTGTCTGTCGTCCCCGCAGGGCCGGGCGATTCTACTGTTATACGTGGACGATATGATCATCACTGGAGATGACTCTCCTGCGATTGCTAGTCTTCAGCAGTACTTGAGGAATCAATTTCAGATGAAGGATCTGGGTATGCTTCTCTACTTTCTTGGTCTTGAGGTAGCATACAGTGCAGATGGTATTCTGCTCTCTCAGCAGAAGTACCTTTCAGACATCCTTAGTCGTGCTGCCCACACAGATAACCGCACAATAGACACCCCTCTTGAGCTTCACTCGAAACTACGTCCTACAGATGGAGTTTCTCTCTCAGATCCCACTCGGTCCAGGCAGATTGTGGGACAGCTCGTCTATCTCTGTATCACTCGGCTTGACATTGCACACGCTGTCAGCATTGTCAGTCAGTTTGTTGCAGCTCCACACTCAGTTCACTATGGTGCTCTTCTTCGGATCCTCCGGTATCTCAGAGGGACAGTTACTCGCTCTTTGCTTCTGTCGTCGTCCTCCTCTCTCAGACTTCGAGCCTACTCAGATGCAGACTGGGCTGGAGATCCGACTACACGCCGCTCCACCACTGGTTACTGTTTGTTTCTCAGCGACTCTTTGATATCCTGATGCAGCAAGAAGCAGAAAGTGGTGTCTCTCTCTAGCACTGAGGCTGAGTACAGGGCCATGGCCTCCACGACTAAGGAGATAGTTCATCTTCGATGTCTCCTTAGTGATCTCGGTGTTGCTTTCTCAGAGCCTACTCCACTTCACTATGATAACCGGAGTGCTATTCAGATTGCTAGCAACCCGGTTTTTCATGAAAGGACAAAGCACATCGAGATTGACTGTCACTTCGTCCGACAGGAGTATGAGGCCATGACAATCTCACTACCTTTCATTCCCTCAGCAGAGCAGATCGCAGACTTTTTCACGAAGTCACATCCTACACCACGTTTTCGGTCTTTAATTGCCAAACTCTTGGTGCATGATCCACCCTGAGTTTGAGGGGGGGTGTTAAGATGTATTAGTGTATATACATACACTCAGCGTATATATGACTCACATGTATTCACCTTATATTGCCTATTGGCCTAATGAGAGATCTATTCCATTCTCTCCCCAACCCTAGCTCTCTCTCTCTCTTTCTTCCTCTAGTGTTTGTCACAATCCAACTAGCCAGTTTGGTTAGGAGCTGGTGGGCTTGGAGGAGTTACAACCCATCTACTTGGAAAAGCATGTCCTGGAACTATGATGCTGTTGCAAGATGATTGTTTGGTTGTGGTGGTCATTGGTTGTGGGAAATGGTGGTGCTGATCGTCATTCATGACAGGTGACATGTGATGCTGGTGGGGGACGACAGTGTCTGGCTGCGGCGGCAACTGACGGCAAGCGGTGATCGATCAAGTGGAAAGTGTATGCAAACCAGTTCGAAAATAAGGAGGCAGGCTATAGCGTGTAAAGACCTGTTTTTTTAGTTAATATAAAACCCTGTTATGTGACATTTTTCCTGTTGAGATATAGGTAATGTCCTTGTGCACTTACACTAGTTTAGGTGCACAGGGGTTGGATCCAGTTGAGGGTGCACAGGTGCTGTGCAAAGTGGGGGATTGTGTGCTTTTTTTTTAGAGAATGCCAGTAAAGTCCTGTTATTATAACATAATGGAAGGTTCTAGGATGGCATTCACCTCTAGTTGGTCATGGTAACACCTCTCCCATGGCACAAGTGCATAGGTAGTTGTGCGCTAGGGTTTGCACAAGAGGAAAGTGGGCTTGTTTGAGGAAAGAACTCAAGTGCAAATGTATCTTGACATTTTCCTAAATAATTTAGGGATAAAATATAAAATAATTATAAATAAAAAATACTTAATAATAAATAATATGTTAGTAAAGGGTTATTTGCATATAGGCCTAATGTCATTAGTTAGGTTTAAGTTAGCGAACAAGTTTAGCCCTAATCAGGTTTAAGGGTTAATTAACCCTTGGACACCACGTCAATTAGGTGGACAAGATAACAAGGAAGAGGCAAAATTAGACTTGCTTCCTAAGAAGCAAAATTAGACTTTGCCTCTTAGTAAGCAAAGTGATTAGTCCTAAAACTAAACCTAAGCCTAACCTAATCTAGGGCATAACCAATAGCCTTAAGTGTCCTTTATGATCTAGGGGGGACACCTCACACCTCCTAGGTGTCTCTAAAGATAAAGGGGGGACACCTCACCCCTTGAGGTGTCCCTCCAAAGTATTCAAAAGAGGGGTGGCCGGCCACAAGGAAAAGTCTCATTTGGCCTCCCCCCTCCTCTCCTTATATAATTCCCCCTCTCCCCCTCCTTTCATTAGTTCCTCTCTCTCTCTCTCTCTCTCTCTCTCTCTCTCTCTCTCTCTCTCTCTCTCTCTCTCTTATCCCTTTTCCTCTCTAGTTCTTCCTCAAAATCAAAGAGAATAAGGAGAAGTAGAAGAACAAGAAAGGAGGGCCAAAGCTTGTGGAGGTCTTCTAATCATTCAAGGTAAGCTACCTTGGTTTAAGGTTTAGGTTTCCTTTAGGATATAGAATTTATGAAACATATATATGTTCCCTAGTTTGATCCATATACCATTTGTTTCTTTAGTTCCATTTGTGAAACCTATGTTTGCTACTTTGATCCATGGACCCATATGCTTTCTAGTTTCATTTATGAACCATATGCCTTCTACTTTGATTCCATGGAACCATTTGTTCTCTACTTAGATCCATGAATCTTATGCTCTCTAATTTGTTTCATGAATCATATGCTCTATAGTTTGACCCATGAACCACAAGCTTTCTACTTTAAACCATGAAAAACATGTCTTCTACTTGTTTGAAAATGAGTCTTTTACTGTACTAGTATTTGTCTTTTACTTGTATAAATTCAAGTCTTCTACTCGTATGAAAAAGTCTTTTACAGCACTAGTACGTATCTTCTATTAGTATAAATATGAGTCTTCTGTGATATAAATATGTGTTTTCTACTCGTATGAAAATGAGTCTTTTATTGTATTGATTCATGTGTTCTACTCATATAAATATGGGTTTTCTATTGTATAAATACGTGTCTTCTACTCGTATAAATTAATATGAGTCATTTACTATATAAATATGTGTATTCCACTCGTATAAATACGCATCTTCTACCTGGAAAAAAATGAGTTTTCCAATCGTACCAATATATGTCCTCTACTTGTATAAATACGAGTCTTCTACTCATATTAATACGTGTCTTATACTTATATTAATACGTGTCTCTACTCATAAAAATATGTGTCTTTCTACTTGCATAAATCTGAGTCTTCTACGCGTACAAATACATGTCGTCTACTTGTATAAATATGAGTCTTTAACTCGTACAAATACATATCTTCTACTAGTACAAATACTAGTCTTCTACTTGTACAAATGTGTGTCCTCTACTTGTATAAATATGAGTCTTGTACTCGTACAAATACATATCTTCTACTTGTATAAATACGAGTCTCTACTCGTACAAATATGTGTCTTCTACTTGTATAAGTTCTAGTGTTCTCCATGTACAAATATTTATCTTCTACTTGTGTAAATACAAGTCTTCTACTCGTAGAAATACATGTCTTCTTCTTATATAGATACAAGTCTTCTACTCGTACAAATATGTGTCTTCTACTTATACAAATATAGGTTTTCTACTTATACAAACACGTGTCTTCTACTTGTATAAATACGAGTCTCCTTTCACCCTTTCATAGTAAGCTACATCTACTTAGAGTTTGGGAACTTAAGGTCATAGGTTGTAGTCTAATTAGTATGAATGGTTTCTAAAGAAATATGTTTAGTGTCATGGATAACGATGAGGACATTATGGTCGGGCCAAAAGGGGGGGGGCATAGGAGGGAAGAGGAAGCATGACATCAAAATAAAAAGAGGAAGGGCATGCAATGATAGATCATAATCAGGAGGATGGGGAAACATTAGGCCCTGTTTGGAAAGGATTCTGATTCTAGGAGTCCAGAATCCCAAAATCCCAAAAAAGGGCTCAGGAGCCCGGAGCCTCGATTTTAGGCTCCAGAAAAATGGCTCTCAGAAGTACATTTTGGGCTCTCTTCAGAAACACTTTTTGGGATCCAATTGTTTCCAAACAGACTCTTCATCTTTTTTGGTGATTCTGGGCTTCCAAAATCACAGAATCCTGAAACCGGAGCGTATCCAAACAGGGCCTTAGGTACCCATGCCAATTTTACTCGAGATGCCTCATTGACAGATTGGGCTATTTTTTTAGTTTTAAGTTGGATGCCCCACTCAATTTTATGGGTGCAAATGGTAACAGAGTTGCGGAGTGAGAACATCAAAGAATGTTGTTGAGAAAAATATAGAAGAGAGAAAAGTTGGAGAGATAATATCATAGAGAGAAAATTTTATAAAGAGAATGTTTTAGTGAGAACAAGTTAAGAAAGAATGTGATAGAGTGCTATAGAAATAGAAATATCATAGAGAGGACGTCAGAGAGAGACGACGTCAGAGAGAGAATATTGCCGAGAGAGGAAGTTGTAGAGAGCATCTCATATAGAGAAAAGTTATAGAGAAAGAATGTCATAAAGAGTGAAAAGGTATATAGAAAATATCCCGAAAAGAGAAAGTTATAGAGAGAATGTCATAGAGGGAGAACAGTTATAGAGAGTGCCATAGAAAGAGAAAGCTGTAGAGAGAATGTTGTAGAGAGAAAAATTATAGTGCCGTAGAGATAAAAAGATATATAGAGAGAAATTGTAGAGAGAGAATTTCATAGGGAGAAAAATGTTGTAGTGGGTGTTAGAGATTTTCATAATAGTTTAATATTTATATATTTTTTGTTGAGATTCCCTCAACAAAGTTGTTGAGGCTTATTGGTTTGTGGGTGACTAACAAGGAGAGAGGTCTTTGGATCAAACCGGATAAGATTCCATTTTAGACAAATAATTAAAGACAGGCCTACGCGGCAAGATGCATCGCACTAAGCACGAGGTGCAAAGTAATGTGCATACTATTGGGCGATGCGGTGTGTGTGCGATTGGGCGTTTAGAGGCGTACTTTGCACTTAACAACCAGTCTTGTGAAGTATGACTTCTGAATCCGAATTCAGAATAAGAAATTCCGAATGCTCTCCTTTTGTTTTTAGTTTTCTATCAGAGAAACCTATGTCCCATATTCTTGATAGTGGGTTCTTCATCAGTACTGAGTGCAGTTTCACAAAGGTTGACGTATTCTGGGAGCAATTCAAGAAATACTCAACAACAATAAATGAGCACGCATAATGCTTTTAGGAAAATAATTTTTACGTGCTTTAGTATTTGATAAATATTATTTTTCTCTCTCCATGATCTCTATCCATAAATTGTCTAACAATATTAAAGCGTTATCTCTCATAAAGACCGAGACTACTGCTACCACCATTAAGGTCTTGAACCAAGATCTCGTTCGATTGGATCAAATTAACAGGACAAACTTTACTTGATGGCAAGACAAGTTGAAGTTTCTCGTGATGACGTTAATGGTCTTCTATATCCTCGATCTCAACCTACCAGCTATTCCTGAATATACCAAAGGAGAGCCCAAAGAACGTACTACTGAAAGAAAGAAGGGAGAAGAAAATGAACTCATGTTTCGAGGCATATCCTCAACTCTCTAACTGATTATCTGTACGATCTCTATACCGACAATCTATCTGCGAAGGAGATTTGGAAGGCTCTGGAGTTCAAATTCAAAGCAGAAGTAGAAAATCAACTTATTCAAAAGATTAAGATATTGTATAGTGATAGAGGAGGAGAATATTTCTTCAATGAATCCTCTTCTTTCTAAGAAGAACATGATATTACTTATCAGTACACTGCACCTTATACGCCACAACAGAACGATTTAGCTGAAAGAAAAAACTGAACCCTAATAGAAATGGTTAATGCTATGTTAGTTGTCTCCAAACTACCTTGAGGCCTTTGGGGTGAAGCACTTTTGACCGCATGTCATATCTTTAACAGATAGCTTCTAAGATGCATGACTAAGGTTTCTCCATATGAAGTATGGAAGCATAGGAAGCCTAACCATAGTTAACCTAGAGTGTGGGGTTGTCTAGCCTATTGTAGGGTTCCTGAATCTAAAAGGACCAATCTAGATTCTAAAGCTATTAGATGTGCATTAATTGAATAAGTAAAAAATAGCAAGACATATAAAGTATTGGACCTTGAGTCTAATACCATTATGGAATCCAGAGATGCAGAGTTCTTTGAGAAGTCATGGACATCTTAGTTAAGGAGTTTGATATTCAGATTTGTAGAAATAAGTTGGTAATTGAACCATCTCCTATGATTCCATGTGTAGTATCTGATTCTACTAGTAAGCCTCGTAGAAGCCAAAGGGCTAGAAGAGAGGTATTTAAGCCTTGATAAGATAGATTCCTAGCAGATCTATTTCTATTTTATAGAAGGATATAGGAATCAAGTTGTTAAGAAAAATCATTTTGTCCTTCTGGTGGAGGATGACCCTCAGACATTTAGCGAATTGATATCATCTAAGGATGTTGCCTTCTGGAAGGAACCAATAAATGATAAAATGATCTCACTTATGAGTAACCAAACCTAAAAACTAGTAGACTTGCCCCTTGGGTCTAAACCCATAGGGTGCAAATGGCTATTAAAAAGGAAGTATCATACTGATGGTACTCTCCAAACCTTTAAGGCCAGGTTGGGGCAAAGAGATTTTGTCAAAATAAAAGAATCGATTACTTTGACACTTATGCTCCTGTGGTTAGGATGATTTCGATTAGAGTTTTATTTTTCCTAGCTAGTATCGATTCATCATCTTTATATCCATCAAATGAATGTGAAAACAATATTTATTAACAATAACTCAAAGAGGTATATGGAAAACTCGAAGGGTTTGTTATGGTTGGCAAACAGAATAAGAAATATCAACTTGTTAAGACTCTTTACAGACTAAAATAAGCATCAAATTAGCAATGACATATCAAATTTGATAATGCAATACTTTCTCATGGCTTAGTCATAATACCTCAGATACAAATCTATATTCTAAAGTTAATCAAGATCATATAGTGATCATCTGTTTATATATTAATGATATATTGATCATTAGCAATAGCTTAGATGCAATTAGAAAAATGAAGAGTTTTCTACGTTCCACTTTTAAGATGAAGGATCTTGGGCTTGTGAATACCATCCTAGGTATTAAAATTGAAAGAGATAATGTCGGTTATGTTATGAGTCAGTCTCATTACATAGAAAAAGTACTAAAAAAAATTAGTCATTTAATTATTAAGGAAGCAAACACCCATTTTGATCAAAATATCTAACTGGAATTTAATAGTGAGAGAGTAATAGCTCAACTTGGGTATACGAGTGCTATAGGGATTTCATATATGCTTCGCACTACAAGAGACATCATATAGAATATGCAGTGAATTAATTGAGTAGATTCACTAGCAACCCAATCACAAAGCGTTGGAAGGTTATTGGTAAAGTTCTAGGTTATCTTAAGAGAATTATAGGAGTAAAGCTTTCTTATTAAGGCTTTCCACCATTATTGAATGGTTATACCGACGCTAGTTGGATATCGAGTGCAGGGGACAACAAGACCACCACTAGATGAGTATTTACTCTAGGAGGTACAGCTGTATCTTGAAAATAAAAAAAACAGACTTGCATATCGCACTTTACTATAGAGTCTGAATTATTGCATTAGCAGCTACCGGCAAAGAGTCTGAGTGGCTTATGAATCTTCTAATTGAAATTCATTTTACACATAAGCATTTATCGCCAGTATCTATACACTGTGATAGCCAAGCTATGTTGGCACAGGCTTATAGTGGAGTATGTAAATAGTAGGGATGCAACTCGGGTCGGGTTGGTTTGGGTGTTTGAGCCAAACCGGAACCGACCCGAAAGTTATCGGTTCTACTATTTTCTAACCCGACCCAACCCGAATTCTATATAAACCCGACCCAACCCGACTCGAACCAAATTAGGTTGGTTCGGGTCGGTTCTCGGGTTTGATTTAAACTAGGGGTGCAAGTCTGGCCATATTGAAACTATAGGGTGCAATGGGTCTGATTTAATCTAATGGCCAAGTTGAACCATGGGGTGCAATGGGTCTGATTTAAACTAATGGCCTAGTTGAACCATGGGGTGCAATGAGTCCGATGTAAACTAATGGCCGAGTTGCACCCCTAGTATAAGGATCCGGGTCGGGTTTACCTGAGCCCTAACCCAGAATCGACCCGATTTAGTCGGGTCAAGATATATCGGAACCGAACCAACCCGAAATTTAAAAATACCCAGTTCAGGTTGGTTCGGTTCTCGGGTTTACCCGACCCAAGTTGCACTCCTAGTAAATAGGTAATAAAGGCCTTGCGGATGATGGATGCATGTGGGCCGTGGTTGCACCTGGGCGTTACCCATGGGTATACTTTATCAGCTGGATCAGATGTGCAAAGCTTTTTTTGGGGCGATCTACGGGGAACACGACACATGCATCTTAAATCTTGGGAGACAAATGTCAAGGATAAAAGTGTGGGCGGCCATCAATTGCCGAGATTCACTTCTCAACATAGTCAACTTGGTGTTGCAAATCTTCGGTATCTGTTGATAGCCTCAAAGATCGTCTCCTCGACTCTTTCCAAATATTTGATTGACAAAAATAATGAGATTGAATTGAGAGTGAAAAGTGAACATCCAACCAAATGTTCTTGAATTGGTAGTGAGGCGTGAGTGATCGTGCCACTGAGTTGGTTCAGGTTTAACTTTTAAACCTTTAACTTTGGGTGCTGCTATTTTCCCCCATAGAATTACTAGCAACACCCTTAACTTTTCATTTTGAGATATTTCATAAGTTGGGACTTGGGGTGTTAGTAATTATGTGGGTGCAAATAGCAACACCCTTCACTTTTCAGTTTCATCATACGGTTGAACACTTGAAAGTCTTGAATGCACCGAATGGTGATGATTGGGGTCACCACCATAATGTACAATATTAGTGAGATTGTACGGTAGTAACTACTAAGGGTATACTACCAACGGTTCGGGTTGGGTTGGTTCAGATTAAAAAACTCACAATCCAAAACCGAACCGATCTTAGCGGGTTTATTTTTTTCGGAACCGAGCCGAACCGAACGGTCAAAAATACCCAATCAAAACCGAACCAAATAGAGCGATTCGGTTCGGTTTGGCGGGTCAACCCAAACCGATGAACACCCCTACTCCCAGACGAAGGGCGAAGGGGATGTGGAGACTTAGGCTTCTACCACGGGCCCATGTTTTTTTTTTTTTGGAAGGTCTTTCATGGGACGTTGCTGACGATGGATCTTCTCTGGCAGCAGATATGAGTCGGTTATGGGTAGGTGTGGCAATGGGTCGGGTCGTGTCGGGTTCGGGTCGGGTTGAGACATAGGTATAAGGGCAAAACATCCAATCCGAACCCGACCCGTTTAATAAACGGGTCATAAACTTAAACCCAAACCCGACCCGCTTAATAGCGGGTTGACCCGACCCGACCCGTTTAACCCGTTTACTAAACAGGTCGGGTCGTGTCGGGTCGGGTTGGCTCGGGTTGGGTCAACAGAACCTATGTAAACCTGTCGGGTTGGGTCAAGACGGGTGGGATTGGGCCGGGTTGGTTCAAGTTGGGTCGGGTCGGTTCGGGTTAGCTCGGGTCGGGTTGACACGACCCATTTGGTAAACGGGTCAAGTCGGGTTGTAAGGACAAACCCGAACCCGACCCATTAAATAAACGGGTCAATCGGGTCGACCCGTTTATGAACCGAACCCGTTTAGAGCAAACCCAAATCCGCTAACTTCGGGTCGGGTTCGCGGGTCGGATCAAGGATTGCCACCCCTAGTTATGGGAGCTGCCCGTGGTGTGGCGAGCAGGGTGACGGCATGGAACAGATGTTTGGTTTTGCTCTAAGGCGAGAGAGTTTTGGAGGTGTGTACAGCGATGCACGAGGCTCGATTTTTGTAATGTGGACCTACTGTGTCTTGGCTCGAAAGGGGGGGGGGGGGGGGGTGCATGGGCTAGAAGGTTATGCTTGAACCCGTAGATAGATCGGCGGAGGTGACAGACATGCTGGGGAGGAGTATGCAAACCAGAAGACGGCTGCATGTAGAGGACCTCTGAAAGGTCACCGTGAAGAAATGCATTCTTCATGTTCATTTGGAGAAGATACCATCGACGAACTGCTGCAACCACTAGGAGTGCATGAACGGAGAACATCTGAGCTATAAGTGTGAAGGTCTCCTCGTAGTCTATCCTATATACCTGAGTGAAGCCACGGGCCACCAACTGAGCCTTGTGCCACTCGATGGAACCATCAGGTCGCCGCTAGACCTTATAGAGTCATCGTCAACTGACAGGCTCAACACTAACAGGAAGGGGGATGATGTCCCAAGTCTCTAAGTCTGCGTAAAAGCTTGGAACTCCTCGCTCATAGACTGTCGCCACTAAGGGGATTGGATGGCATCCCGATACGACCAATGCTCCTGGTCAGTGTGAAGGGCGATAAGAAAGGCTGTAAACTGTGGCAAGTAGGAGGTGACCGTGGCAAAACCAAAATGGTTATGTGGTCCAGAGGCAAAGCTAAAGCGGTCAGGTGGGTAGTGCTTGCGCTGAGGGTACCGAAGCAGCGGGCAAGGATCCGCAATCGACGACGATGGACTGGATGTATCAGGCAGAGTACCAGAGGCTTCAGGAGCACTAGGAGGACCTGAGAAAGGAGAGGTGTCAGTGGAAGACTCCGTAGAAGAATCTCTGAAAGTAGGGGGAGAAGCATAGCTGGGTGAGAGAGGTAGTTGAAGAGGCTCGAGAGTCGGAGACAGGGTGGGAGAAATCTCCAGAAATGTGAGGTTTTGAACCGCAGAGGAGTAGTAAGGGGCATCCTCGACAAAGGAGACATGGCGAGAGATGCGAAGTAGATGAGTCAAGGGGTCATAGCAACGATACCCCTATTGCTCGGCACTGATCCCTAAGAGGATGCATTTAACTGTCCGTTCGGACAGTTTCGTGCACTCGTGGCGCGAAAGAAGAATGAAACAGATGCACTCGAAGGTACGAAGCAGACTGTCGTCAGGAGGGGAAGGAAAAAGGTGCTCGTAGGTAGACACACCACCCGGGAGAACAGACGAAGGGGTGATGTTAATGAGGTTGACTGAGGTCAAAACAATCTCAGCCCAGAAAGTTCGAGGAACGGAAGCAAAGAGAAAAAAAGAACAGGTGCGGTTGGTCGCACACTACGCATCTTTTCGGATGAAGCGAGACAGCCGTGCACTCCCAATATTCACGCAATAAGCAAGCGCGAAGATCACACATCCAGATCCTGTGGCAGTTACTTTTAAGAATCCCGGTCGAGCGACGGTTACGGGAAGGAAACTTACACTCCGAGATTCCCGGTCAACTGGTATGACAGGTTGCACCCCGGCCATAACTGCTGAGGACTCGCAAGGTGACACGTTACCCCCATACATATAGTTGAGCAAATTATGGGAATCACATCGTCAATGCTGCCTCATGCGAAGCGCCCCAACTGTCACTCTGAGTCACTAAAAGAAGGGACCTACCCCTTCAGAAGATAGGATCAAAAGGTGGGAAGCTGGGTGGCAGCATATAGAGAGGCTATGTGGCACGAACGGGGAAGAAGCCGATCAAACATTTGGGACTCCTGCAACACTGAAGCTGGGGATTAGAGCCATCATGGCACACAAACCGAGATGGAAGGGTCCTGATCAATCGAAGTTGGAAGCCGACCAATAAGGAGGGGGTATTGTGTGTACCTTGGCTGCGAACCAGGGAAATATGAGGCAAAACCCGGCCAGTCGCGCGTTTCGTGCCAACCGGTCGCGCATGAGGAACTAACCCCCCCCCGGACGACTGTGCATGAGGCACCCCTCCCCCAGGGCTGACTGCATGGTGAAAACCCGGCCGGCCATGCGTTTCGCGCTGGTCGGTCATGTACGAGGCACCCCTCCCCCAGGGTTAGCTGCATGGTGAAGACCCGGCCGGCCGTGCACGAGGTACCCTCCCCAGGGCTGGCTGCAGGGAAGACCCGGCCGGCCGCGCGTTTCGCGCCGGCCAGCCGTGCACGAGGCACCCCCCCCAGGCTAGCTGTACATTGAAAGACCCGGCCGGCCACGCGTTTCATGCCGGCCGGCCATGCATGAGCAAGCCCTTCTCCCCGGCAGCTGGCTGCGAACTATGAGGACCCAACTCTGCGCTTTGACTTGTCTTGGACATGTGAGGCTGGTCGCACACTACGCAGAGACAGCCGTGCAATCCCAATATTCACGCAATAAGCTCGCACGAAGATCACGCATCCAGATCCTGTGGCAGTTACTTTCGAGAATCCCGGTCGAGCGACGGTTACGGGAAGGAAACTCACGCCCCGAGATTCCCGATCGACTGGTTTGACAGGTTGCTCCCTGGCCATAACTACCGAGCACCCGCAAGGCGACACGTTACCCCCACGAAGACAGTTGAGCAAATTACGGGAATCACGTCGTCAATGCTGCCCCATGCAAAGCGCCCCAACTGTCACTCCGAGGCACTATAAAAAGGGACCTACCCCTTCAAAATATGGGACCGAATTCTGGAGGAGGTGCTACCCATTGTATTTCTAAGTTTTCGGAGCTAGAGAGAGAGTGAGATTATAGAGGTCGACATTTTGGGAGGCCGGTCCTCTCTGGGTGAAATTGGGTCAGGGTGAACGTTTGTACTGGTGTTTCCTTGTTAGTGCATTATCGTCCCACCCCATGGTTTTTTCCTTCGACGTTGCGAAGGGTTTTTCCACGTAAACCCGGTCCACCTTGTTCCTTGGTTTGTTAGATTGTGCCTTTCAACTGAACCGCTCCAAGCTAGAAAATCCCCCCACAAGATATGGAGTGGATGCCAGAGGGATCAGATATGGAGTGGCCGACTGCTGCAATTCGAGGTCAGGAGGGAGCTCGGGAGTATCAGATCTGACTGCTGCAAGCCGAGGTCGTCAGGTAAGAGGAGCTCGGGAGGACTAGATCAGGATCAAATCTGGAGTGGCTGACTGCTACAAGCCTCGTTGCAGCTCGGAAGGACCAGATCTGATTGCTGCAAGCCTTGCCGGAGATCTGATCGGTGGCTCGTCAAAGAATGGGAGGACCAGATCTGGTCGAGACCGTCGTGTGGAATCAGATCTGGCTACAGATCGGGTACGGCCGAGGGCTGCGATGTCGCCGGGGATGAGGTGATTGGGAACGTGGCTCTGATACCATGTTACGATTCCCATGCCCCCTCAAAACCAATGATGAAAGGGAGGGGGCAACATTATCTAAAGACATGGAACTCCCACCCCCACCCGCCCGCACACAAAGCGCCTCTCGATCGGAGGGAGGGAGAAGATCTTGATCGGATGGAGAAAGAGGGTGCGACGGGAACACAAGGAGGGGAGATGGGGTGGGCCTAGCGCTGTTATCATGTTATGAGGATTACCTAGCATGGAGAGAGGGAGGGAAGGGGAGAGAGAGAGAGGCTAGGTTTTGGGGAGAATAGATGATCATCTCTTTAGGCCTCAAATATATAGGTGCCCAAATGTGGGTATGTGTATCTGCTGTATACTATTACTAACGATTATTTTCCTTCCTTTTTCAACTTACATTTAGATGTGCTTTTACAAAAAACAAAACATTCCTATGTGATTAGTGATGTTGCATTAGGTTTTAGAGGTCATGGGTTCAAACTCCTCGCATAGCACCACAATGGGAATTATAGGGCACAATTATAATCGTACTCTGCATGCCTCGTGCCTCAGGTCCCAGTGTGGACCAAGATGTGCACCTGGGAGTGGCCTGGGGTGCGACTCGAGTTCGTCGCCTGCTGTATTAGTGGATTGAAACCAGACTGATCCACTACAGTTGTTCATACCGATCTAACCTGGTTCAGTTAGATTCCTGTTGAAACGATCAAGCACGGTTCAATGCAGGTTCGAGACTCAATCAGGTCCCAGTGTGGACCAAGATGTGCACCTGGGAGTGGCCTGGGGTGCGACTCGAGTTCGTCACCTGCTGTATTAGTGGATTGAAACCAGACTGATCCACTACAGTTGTTCATACCGATCTAACCTGGTTCAGTTAGATTCCTGTTGAAACGATCAAGCACGGTTCAATGCAGGTTCAAGACTCAATCAGGACGTGTGTCGCATGTAAGCAAATCGGTCGAGCCAAGGAGCTTTGCATGTAACCTTTTGGTGCAAGTCATTGAAGGATCAGTTGTCACCGTATTCTCTGACTTGGTTATTTTCTCCTATGACAAGTGGTACCGAACACTTCACTTTTTTCAAAATTTGTAGGGTCTCCATTCGGACACGACACCCCACTAGGACACATGATAACCGTGTTAGCATATTATTGTGTGGATATTTTAAAGATTCGTCGTATTCTTCAGGACACTCGGACACTTGACACGGATGTCCCGAGTCCAAATAACATTGCCCATGACCCGATAAATCCTCACCATGAGAAATCAGAGAGCGTGAGCACGAAGAACAGGAACTAGAAATCACTCAACATGATGCATTACAGAACAACAGGTGAAAGCATGGTACTGATTTTGTTTTTTGAGAAATTGAAAGCATGGTACTGATAAACATTCTCTTCTCAACAATAGCTGAAGAATTCGAGCAATGCCTATTCAACCGAATCAACCCAGAACAATTCGACACGAATGTTCAACCAGAACGATGTGGTATCCAATCACGGCGTCCCTCTACCTGCCAGTCGGGGAAGACAGGTGCAACGAACGGCTGTGAACTGGACACGTTGTTCTGGTTAAGCGTTTCGGGCTAAATAGTATTTTCCGACGAATCCCTTACCCTGCCCCTTTCACTCTTGCTGTTGTTTGCAAATTTCATACTTGCTGAATGGTAGCCTTTCTCCTTCTCTGTCGAGCTCCACTCGGATGCGAAGTAGTCTTCCTCTGTCACATTCTCTTTCGGGCCGCAGAGCATTCCCCCCCACTGGGGGAAATAGATGAGAGCAATCGGTAGGGTGCAGCATAGGATCATGACTCCCATGAGGCTGATCCCCGTTTCCGTGGAGTATCTGGAGCCCTTGAAGAATATAAGCTGAGTGAGGACTGCGCCCACGTTCCCGCCACCTCCCGCCATTCCGGAGATCAACCCTAGAGACCTGCAGAACATGTAGAACTGGATGAGATCAGACCAACATGGAATGTTGTGGAAGTCCACCCTTTAGTCCCATATTGATGATATTGTACGAATCCTGTGGAAAGCTGAAACGAAAGGGTTTCTGGGAATGTTGGATAGTTTAAACTGTATGCACTAGGCATGGAAAAACAGCCCAACAGCTTGGGCAGGACAATACTCTGGACACCTTGGATGCCCGATGATTATTCTCGAGGTAGTAGCGTCATATGACTCGTGGATATGGCATGCGAATTTTGATTTATCAGGATCAAATAATAAAGTCAATGTGCTGAATTCCTCAAATTTATTTGATAAACTATCACAAGGTATTGCTACTCTTGCTTATTACGAAATTCTAGAAAAAACTTATGATACCGATTACTATTTGGTCGATGGGATATACGTCAAATGGTCCACTGTTGTACAATCTATATCCCATCCACAGAGTCGAAAGAAGCACCATTTCGAAATAGAACACGAAAGATTTTGAAAAAAATGTAGAGCAGACATTTGGAATTCTTTATGCACGATTTGCGATCATTAAGGGGCCATTACGTATTTGGGATAAACGATTTATACATGACATCAAGATTGCTTGTGTGATACTACACAACATAACCATGGAGGATGAGCTCATCGACGATCCAGATTTTGATGATTTTACTTCAACGACGATTTCTGAGGTTTCGACGATTCCTCATGAACAGATGGAAGCCGACAACGCCAAACGATTCCGACGGTTTATCACTCGACATAAGAAGATACAAAATCGGGAGTCACATTTTGCACTTCGGGATGCTCTCAATGAACACTTGTGGCAAAGGCTCGACAATGGAGAAAATTACGTAATTTTTTTCGAAGTTTTATATATTTTAGGTTAAAATGTATTGCAAGTTTGATGTATTTCGGTTATTGGTGTGTATAATAATTTCAATGTCAATTTTTCTTTGGATCAGATTAAATAGATCCCCATATGATTATTAATTAACAAAATTAAATTATTTTTATAATTAATATAATATTTAAAAAATTTAAAATAACTTTAAAATTAATTGATATTAGTCTCTTTTGGAAGATCTCGAAGAGAGTTTTCCAACGATACCAAATATAATAAAAACATATTAGTAAATTAATAAATACATTTAGATAAAATATTCATAAACAAATTTTATAAAGGATATATTGGTTATTATATTTAATGTATACAAATTTTGGAGGGTTATCTCGGAATTAATGGAAATGAATAGTCAAATAGCAGCCCTTCTATTTTGGCTTAGTATAATTGCTGGCCAAACCACCCCTGACATTTATGCAACGGGTTATAGCGTGCGGTTGGAGAGCTCCGTCTGCCATTTATGACAAAATGGCAGATGGTTAGAGATGCTCTTACAATCTGAGTTTTGAAGTGTGAGGTTATCTTACATGGTCCAAAGTTGGGTTCATCGTTGATCCCTTCGGATTGCGTCTGTTCGATGTGCTCCCCTTACACTCTCGGGTTTTGGGATGTGAGGGTATCTAATATGGAAAGTATTTTTGGAATCATTGGTTTCAAATTTCGGTCGAAATTATAAAATTTTGGCTTCGGATTTCAGAACTGGAAGTATTAATTTCGGTCAATTTTGGTTTAGATGAGAGTAGCAAGCAGATTGTTGGAAGACGAAGAGAGTGGGACTTACCTTCTGGAGACGAAAGGAACCACGCCGAAGGTGAGCCCGCAAGCTGTCTGTACGAAGAAAGAGAACAAAAGCATGACAGCGATGGCGGGGCCGAGCGAGCCCATCTTCCCCATCAGGATGCAGAGCACGCCGCCGATGCTCTGCACCGCCCACAAGCTCCACAGCCGCCCCCTCATCCCGAACCGCCTACCCATCGCATCGGAGAGGACTCCCCCGCCGGGCCTCGTGAAGAAGTTTGCCAGCCCGAAGCTGGCGGCGATGAACCCCGCGGTCCGGATGTTGGTGTCGAACCGATCGTAGAAGTACTGGGCGATGATGTTATCTATCGTCAGCTCCACCCCGAAGCAGTAGCCGTATGTGAGTGCCAGGATCCAGCCCCTGTAGTTTGAGACTCCGTTGAGGAGCACCTTGGAGAAGCTGTCCTTGTGCTTGTCCCCGGATTTCTGTAGCTGCCGGAATCTTCCGTCGGGCAGGTCTTGGCCGAAGGCGAGGACGGCGAAGGCCGAGACGGTCTGCATCAGCCCTGGGACGAAGAAGGCGATCCGCCAGGCCGTGAAGCTCGTGGTGCCCGTGCTACGGATGAGGGAGTAGATGAGCGGCATGATGAGCTGGATGGCGCCTCCCCCGAGGTTCCCCCAGCCTCCGGCGAAGGCGTTGGCGACCCCGACTTTGGGAGGGGAGAAGAGGGAGCTCATCCAGAACTGGGTGGAGACGAAGGTGGCGAGGGAGAAGCCGGTGAAGAAGCGGGCGAGGAGGAAGCCGACGGGGGAGGAGATGACGGAGGTGAGGTAGACGGCGGGGGTGGCGAGGAGGGCAAGGGAGGCGGAGGCCAGGCGCGGGCCCACGAGGTCGCAGGCGGTGCCCATGGCCAGCCTGGCGAAGACCGCGCCGGTGACGGAGGCGATGCCGGCGTTGCCGATGTCGGTGGCGGTGAGGCCGAGGTTGTCGCGGATGACGGGGAGGAGGGGCGGGGTCGCGAAGCTGGAGCAGAAGCAGCAGAAGAAGGAGAACCAGGAGAGGTGGAACGCCCGCATGTGCGGGGCCGCGAGGGAGAGGAGCCAGAACTCGGTGGCCTTGTGCTCCGAATCGACCGGCATGGCGAACACGGTGCGGGGGGGCTTGGGGTTCGGGGATTCCATGTCGAGCGATGATGATTCCTTGGCTCCTTCCATTTCTGGAATCTGGGCCTATTCCTAACTTTCTGATGCTTTTGGGTTGGAGCGGTGGTCGTGGAGGCGGAGCTACTTCCCTATTAAGCGGCGAGGCGGCGGAAGGGGGAGGAGAGAGAGAGAGAGAGAGAGAGAGAGAGAGTGGGGAGGTGGTGGTGTTGTTCAGAGGAGGAGAGGCATGAGGTAGGTCAGCAAAGGATTCTGTGTTTGTGTATGAGAGGTTGGAGAAGGTTACATCCAAACACCAAAAAAAAACTAAAAAAGGTGGAGAAGGAAGGGAAGTATAAAGTGGAAGCCAACCGATCTCTCACAGTAGTGAAAGGGCAGTGGAGGAGGAGGAGAACCGAAATGGAAAGCCGTCCATGTCATGAATTGTATGAGAGAGAGAGAGAAAAAGAGAGAGAGAGAGAGAGAGAGAGAGAGAGAGAGAGAGAGAGAGAGAGATCCCTAACTTTTGGGAAAGGGCAGGGGAGAAGATGGAGAACTGAGATGGTAAGTCAACATGAGAGAGAGAGAGAGAGAGAGAGAGAGAGAGAGAGAGAGAGTTGTGAAAGGGCAGGGGAGGAGAACTGAGATGGGAGGTCAACCATGAATGAATTGTATAAGAGAGAGAGAGAGAGAGAGAGAGAGAGAGAGAGAGAGATGGTGGTGGTGGTGGTGGTGTTCAGAGGAGGAGAGGGCATGACATAGGCCTTGCCGCTCCTTGAATATAAATATTCAGTGGAAGTCAGATGGACGCAGAGGATTCTGTTGAAGAAGGAAACGATCCAACTGGATTGAAAGATCCAGTTGGTTGGTTGCATCTCCCCCTTTGACCTTTTGGGAATCTACGAGATTTCCCACGGGAATGGGGACTGATTCTTTCTTCGGCCACACTGGATTGAAAGATCCACAAACTTCTTCGGATTTTTTTTTTTTTTTTTGGGCATGCTTTGCGCGGTTAGATCGGCACCTGCTAGGCTGCTAGTGTCTAAGCACAAGAGAGACCGTGGTTCGAAGCTTGCAGCACTCACAATAGATCAAATATTTGCCTAAGACCAATCTTGATTTGGCCCACAGAAGCACCACATTATTATACTGCATAGCAGCGTTGGAGAAAGTCAGGATTTGATCATGCGACCTCTCAAGAGAGAAACAAAGAGTTTACCTAGGATCACTAGTCGGGGCTGGATGAAATGGACGACTGTGATCCCGACACATCTTTCAGTGTGAATGAATTTTTAAGAGTTTAGGGGTGAATAGTATTTTCCATGAATTAAAGTACTTCTATGTCATTAATTATTGTTCTATTTATTTTCTTTAAATTAGCTAAAATCTATAATTACTTTGATAATAACACTTACCTTGTGCCTATTCCATTTTTCAAATTTAGAAAGATATTATTTTCTAAGCGAAACCCATTTTCCAAAATGTAAGATGATTGAATTCTTTAAGTTGTGAAATATATCCCTTATGCGGATGAAGGGCGTATGTTCTGTCTCGTAGAAATTGATAAAAAGGTGAGATGAATTTTTCAAATCAATGACGACTGTGTATTTTCTTGGGAATTAGAATTTTCTGGCAAATAGATATATTCTATTTTTTTTAATGATTTAAAAAGAATGAAGTTTCTAGTTATTCGGAAAAGAAACATATTTTTTGCGGTGTTTAATTATTTCTCAACCAAATATGTAAGATTTGTAAATACCTCTATATCTCCCTCATCCTCATGGTAAAAACTTGTACCTTCGTATATAAAAATAAAAAATGAGAAGATTTGTAAATTAGATGTAAGAAGTTTCATAAATGCCTTGTAGCTAGTTGCTTCATGGAAAGAACATGAAAAATGGAACCCATTTCCAAGGGGATTACCATTAAAAGGACACAACCTAATCTAAAATATCATTCAAATCATTGGTTTCAATTATTGCTGAGGTTTGAATTCTATATACAATTATTGCCGGTGCTTTGGATGACGGGGTAAATTTTCTATCCGACCATTTACCTATTTTAGATGCTATTTATGTAGAATATTTGTTCTACTAATTTTATGTATGAGGAAGAGTCTTCTTACTTTCCTTTAGATCATGATGATCTTGCTTGTAACCAATATTAATTGGGTATGAGCTGCCATGAATAAGTCCCTCGTGGTTTCCTCAAAAAAAAAAAAAAAAAAAACCCTCATACAATCACATCACTTTTATACTATCCATAGAACAAAGTAACCATGAAATAATACAAACAAAACATAATTACTGTACCATGCCAAAATACCCACGCTCCACTTGTCAATTCGTCAGATGTGGAACATCAGATGTGGTCATGACTTCATGGCCTGGAGTAGATGTGGCCCGTTCCGGAAGGTAATAGTAATACCCACGCTCCACTTACCAATTCATCAGCGGTTTGGAAGGAACCATCAGGCCAAACAAAATGACCGACATCTGAGCCCTAGTAATCCCAAATCTCGGCTGCCTTGACACCCAAGATAAAACGATAACAGAGCTATCAACACCCCTTACTGAACCATGACCGAGAAGGAAGGGGCGGCCTGATCAAAGATAGAGTTTTGAACAACGAGCCTTCCAAAGCTGCCACATACCAACTACCATAACCTCACTAGGCATGGAAGAGAGACCCTGCCTCTCCTTTCGAGTGCCAAGGCGAAGTAGGTCCTATTGGAAAAAATTGAGCCCAATTTGACAGAGCATGTAGTGCCAAAACTCCTTGGCTTTAAGATAAGTCCAGAAGATATGATCAATGTGTTCCTATGAACCTTTGCACCATAAGCAGCTTCCATATCCCATCCGAATCCTCATTCGCATCAGAGATGTTGTCAGTAGAGCACCATGTAAGACTTTTTATATAAACAATTAAACCCTTGGCGGGACCCGTACGAGCCAAACATCTTCCCCCCACCACGTGGTGAACTCCTCAACCTCATTGTGGAGAATCTACAACAAGCTCAGAATCACATGTAAACCTGGGACAATTGGGATAGGCATCATTTTGAGAAGGAGTACGTGTAAGCTAGGTTTTTAAATTTTTTGGTACATTACGAAGGGTGGATCATTACATCATGATCCGAAGGTCCTCAGACACTAAGGCTGATAGAGGAGTAGGGATATCAGTTATCCAAGAACCTTTTTTTTTTTTTTTGGTACATTCAAAAGGGTGGATCATTACATCATGATTCGAAGGTCCTCAGACACTAGGGCCGACAGAGGAGTAGGGATATCAGTTACCCAGTAACCCTCAATCCCGGAACTCCGGGCACCATAAGCCAGCCAGTGGGCTGCACTATTGGCCACTCTTGGAGTGTAAGCTAGGTGATAGACTATCTTAACATCCATCCTTATCCTCAAACAATTGTAGCAATCGGTGCTGCCATGAAGATCATGTTGTTGTTATGAGTCATATCGATTGCAGTCTCGGATCATCGCATTGTAGAAATTAAGGGGCGTTGTTATGATCATGTGTTTGTTTTTGTTATTTTACTTCCTTTCACAGCTTATATTTACAAGTTCTTTTACCTAAAACAAAACATTCCTAAAACAAAACATTCTATCTAACCCTTTACCTATTTTAGATGCTATTTATGCAGAATATTTTTCTACTATTTTTATGTATTAGGAAGAGTCTTCCTCCTTTCCTTTAGATCATGATGATTTTGCTTGTAACCAATATTATTTGGGTATGAGGTGCCATGAATAAGCCCCTCATGATTTCCTGAAAACAAAAAAAGAAAAAAAGAGAAAAATAGAACAAAAGAAAATGCACCTCATACAATCACATCACGTTTAAACTATCCATAGAACAAAGTGACCATGAAATAATATAAACAAAATATAATTACTGTACCTTACCAAAATACCCACGCTCCACTTGTCAATTCGTCAGATGTGGAACATCATATGTGGTCATGACTTCATGGCCTGGAGTAGATGTGGCCCGTTCTGGAAGGTAATAGTAATACCCACGCTCCACTTGCCAATTCGTCAAAGGTTTGGAAGGAACCATCAGGCCAAACAAAATGACCGACATCTGAGCCCTAGAAATCCCAAATCTTGGCTGCCTTGACACCCAGGATGAAACGATAACAGAGCTATCAACACCCCTTACTGAATCATGATCGAGAAGGAAGGGGCGGCCTGATCAAAGATCAAGTTTTGAAGAACGAGCCTTCCAAAGCTGCCACATATATACTACCATAACCTCACTAGGCATGGGAGAGAGACCCTGTCTCTCCTTCCGAGTGCCAGGGCGAAGCAGGTCCTATTGCAAAACTCCTTGGCTTTAAGATAAGTCCAGAAGATATGATCAATGTCTTCCTATGAATCTTTGCACCACAAGCAGCTTCCATATCCCATCCGAATCCTCGTTCGCAGCAGGGACGCTGCTAGTAGAGCACCATGTAAAACTTTCTATATAAATAATTAAACCCTGGGCGGGACCCGTACGAGCCAAACATCTTTCCACCACCACGTGGGGAACTCCTCAGCCTCAACGTGGAGATTCTACAACAAGCTTAGAATCACATGTAAACCTGGAACAATTGGCTGATAGCATCATTTTGAGAAGGAGTACGTGTAAGCTGGGTGATCGACTATCTTTGCATCCATCCTTATCCTCAAACAACTGCAGCAATCCGTGCTGCCATGAAGTCATCATGTTGTTGTTATGAGTCGTATCGATTGCAGTCTCGGATCATCGCATTGTAAAAAGGGGCGTTGTTATGATCATGCGTTTATTTTTGTTGTTTTACTTTCTTTCACAACTTACATTTACAAGTTCTTTTACCTAAAATAAAACATTCCTATTGGATTAGTGATGTTGAATTGTGTAATAGAGATCATGAGTTCAAATCCCTCGCATAGCACCACAATGGGAATTATAGGGCGCATTGGGCGCATTATAAGTGTACTCCGCAAGTCCCGTGCCTCAGGTCTGACCAAGATGTGCACCTAGGTGTGGACCAAGTCGCGATTGAAGATTGTCGATTGCTCTAGTAGGGTCGATTGAAACCAGACCGATCCACTACAGTTAGTTCATATCGATCTAGTCTGGTTCAGTCGATTCAAATTGAAACGATCGAGCACGGTTCATTGCAGGTTCGAGACAAGGGCTCAGTCAGGGTGTGATGCATGCTTTTCCACCAATTGTACCCTCAAGACATATGGTCCAACTTTCCAAAACTAATGTCCTACTTTTCAAAATACTCCTACTTTCCAAAATATTTTCCAAAAAATATTCCGCCGAGCAACGGCTGTCTCACGATGTCTCACATAGAAGACCCACAAAAATAAACTCTATACCCAAAGTGCCTTCATCTTGCTTACAATCCGAGACAGGAATCCCCATCTTTACCCAGTCCGAAGCAAGAAGAAACAAAGTTCTTGAGCTGGGCTTCTCAAGGTAGATAATGTGGTACGCCACCAAGTCACAAATTTGCACGACTTGCTTGTAAGTCACCCGCCCTCATGTACATTAGCTTCCCATCCTCCTTGATGCTTCCACCTTGCTGGAAAAAATAGCAACTTAGTGCTAGCCGACTTCAACCGCACCGTTTCCACGATAAGTTGGTCCTTCTCAGTGGACCTCCTCTTCTACCCCACCTTGTGTCCATTGCATTAGGCTTTCAAGACAAGGGCGAAGTGAGCGAGTGCTGCGAGGCAATGAAGATAGAGGAGTGATCGCATGGGATGCTTCTGTGGCACTCGAGGCGATGCGGAGTAGGTCGCCTGCATCTCCTTGGAGAGGAGGTCAGTGGGCTTGGAGAGTTCAAAAAGGCTCCTAGCACTCTTTATGCGTTTACAAGGGAGAGAGCTTAGATCGAATGGTGCACCCTTAATGTTTGAGTTAAGAGTGGGACGATTCAATGCCAAACGATCACGGATGGCTGTGAATACTTTGGAAGCCCAAAGAACCAATCCATTCTTCAATATTGTCAAATCACTTTTCAAACTCTCTTTTAGTTAAATGTGGTACCACACGATGAAATCACGTTACAGGGCTTCCGTTTTAGAATTATACTATTAGAAACTATCAGATAACTAGTGTTATGGGATACTTCATTTTTTTAAAAAATTTGCAGTGTCTCTATCCGGAATCCAGACACAACACCCCACTGGAACACTTGATACCCATGTCAGTATATTTTATATGGGTATTTTAGAGATTTACTGTGTCAGATTCTTCAGGACACTCAGACACTTGACAACTTGTGTCCCGTGTCCGAATAACATTGCCCATGACCGATAAAAACCTCACCATGAGAAATCACAGAACTTTTTTTTTGAGAAAGAGATCACAGAACTTGAGCACAAAGAACACGAACTATAAATCACTTAACGTGATACATTACAGAACAAGTGAAAGCATGGTACTGATTTTTTATTTTGAGAAATTGCGAGCATGGTACTGATAAACATTCCCCCCTCAACAGTAGTTGAAGAATCCGAGCAATGTTATTCAACTCAGACGGCTGTGATCCGAGCTAAACGTTTCAGGTTAAATAGTACTTTCCGAAGAATCCCTTACTCTGCCCCTTTCAGTCCTGCAGTTGTTTGCAAATTTCATGCTTGCTAAATGGTAGCCTTTCTCCTTCTCCGCCGAGCTCCACTCGGATGCGAAGTAGTCTTCCTCCGTCGCTTTCTCTTTCGGGCCGCAGAGCATTCCGCCCCACTGCGGGAAATAGATGAGAGCGATCGGTAGGGTGCAGCATAGGATCATGACTCCCATGAGGCTGATCCCCGTTTCCGTGGAGTATCTGGAGCCTTTGAAGAATATAAGCTGAGTGAGGACTGCGCCCACGCTCCCGCCACCTCCCGTCATTCCGGAGATCAACCCTAGAGACCTGCACAACATGTAGGAATGGATGAGATCAGACCGACTTGGAATGTTTTGGAAGTCCACCGTTTAGTCCCATATCGATAAAGGAGGCACCTAACGTTCACTTTATATAACCGCTGTGGATATCCTTTGGAATTTGAGTTTTGAAGTGTGAGCTAGGTTATCAGAGTTGGGTTCACCGTTTCCTTTATGGGCTTACAAGATCCGGGTTTTGGGGTGTGAAGGTATCCAGCTTTGGAATCATTGGTTTCAAATTTCGGCCGGAATTATGAAATTATGGCTTCGGATTTCAGAACCGGAAGTATTAATTTCGGTCAATTTTGGTTTATATCAGAGTAGTAAGCAGATTGTTGGAAGATGAAGAGAGTAGGACTTACCTTCTGGAGATGAAAGGAACCACGCCGAAGGTGAGCCCGCAAGCTGTCTGTACGAAGAAAGAGAACAAAAGCATGACAGCGATGGCGGGGCCGAGCGAGCCCATCTTCCCCAACAGGATGCAGAGCAGGCCCCCGATGCTCTGCACCACCCACAAGCTCCACAGCCGCCCCCTCATCCCGAACCGCCTACCCATCGCATCGGAGAGGAATCCCCCGCCGGGCCTCGTGAAGAAGTTTGCCAGCCCGAAGCTGGCGGCGATGAACCCCGCGGTCCGGATGTTGGTGTCGAACCGATCGTAGAAGTACTGGGCGATGATGTTATCTATCGCCAGCTCCACCCCGAAGCAGTAGCCGTATGTGAGTGCCAGGATCCAGCCCCTGTAGTTTGAGACTCCGTTGAGGAACACCTTGGAGAAGCTGTCCTTGTGCTTGTCCCCGGATTTGTGTAGCTGCCGGAAGCTTCCGTCGGGCAGGTCTTGGCCGAAGGCGAGGACGGCGAAGGCCGAGACGGTCTGCATTAGCCCTGGGACGAAGAAGGCGATCCGCCAGGCAGTGAAGCTCGTGCTGCCCATGCTACGGATGAGGGAGTAGATGAGCGGCATGATGAGCTGGATGGCGCCTCCCCCGAGGTTCCCCCAGCCTCCGGCGAAGGCGTTGGCGACCCCGACTTTGGGAGGGGAGAAGAGGGAGCTCATCCAGAACTGGGTGGAGACGAAGGTGGCGAGGGCGAAGCCGGTGAAGAAGCGGGCGAGGAGGAAGCCGACGGGGGAGGAGATGACGGCGGTGAGGTAGACGGCGGGGGTGGCGAGGAGGGCAAGGGAGGCGGCAGCCAGGCGCGGGCCCACGAGGTCGCAGGCGGTGCCCATGGCCAGCCTGGCGAAGACCGCGCCGGTGACGGAGACGATGCCGGCGTTGCCGATGTCGGTGGCGGTGAGGCCGAGGTTGTCACGGATGACGGGGAGGAGGGGCGGGGTCGCGAAGCTGGAGCAGAAGCAGCAGAAGAAGGCGAACCAGGAGAGGTGGAACGCCCGCATGTGCGGGGCCGCGAGCGAGAGGGGCCAGAACTCGGTGGCCTTGTGCTCCGAATCGACCGGCATGGCGAACGCGGTGTGGGGAGGCTTGGGGTTCGCGGATTCCACGTCGAGCGATGATGATTCCTTGGCTCCTTCCATTTCTGGAATGTGGGTATACCTAATTTTCTGATGCTTTTGGGTTGGAGTGGTGGTCGTGGAGGAGGAGCTACTTCCCTATTAAGCGGCGAGGCGGTGGAAGGGGAGGAGGAGGAGAGAGAGAGAGAGAGAGAGAGAGAGAGAGAGAGAGAGAGGAGGTGGTGGTGGTGTTCAGAGGAGGAGAGCCATGAGGAAGGCTGTGCCTCTCCTTGACTATAAATAGTCGATCAGCAGAAGTCAGCTGGAAGCAGAGGATTCTGTGTTTGTGTACCGATCTCTCACAGCTGTGAAAGGTCAAATTGGAAGGCTACCGATCTCTCACAGTTGTGAAAGGTCAGGGGAGAGGAGAAGAATCGAAATGTGTAGTCAACCGTGAATGAATTATATGAGAGAGAGAGAGAGAGAGAGAGAGAGAGAGAGAGGGGCGGGGAGGGAACTCTCACAGTTGTGAAAGGGCAGGGAGGAGAACTGAGATGGGAAGTCAGCCATGAATTAATTGTATAAGAGAGAGAGAAAGAGAGAGAGAGAGAGAGAGAGAGAGAGAGAGAGAAGGTGGTGTGGTGTTTAGAGGAGCAGAGGGATGACAGAGGCCTTGCCTCTTCTGGACTTTAAATAATCAGGAGAGGTTGGAGAAGGAAACGATCAACTGGCCGGAAGTCTACTAATCTCTCACAGCAGTGAAAGGGCAGGGGAGGAGAGGAGGTGGAGGAGGAGGACGAGGAGGCGGCCGGAGGAGGAGAAGGGTGGAGATTGGAAGTCAACCATGAATGAATCGAAAGATCCAGCTGGTTGGTTGCATCTCCCCTTTTGACCTTTTGGGAATCTCGGGGATCTCCCAAAGAATGGGGACTATTTCTTCCGATGATTCTCCCCTTCAGCAACAGAGTTTAGTGGAATTCGCGGATATGCCCTCAACTATCAATATCCTTCATTGCTTTTCGAATTTTTATGCTGCTCCTTTCTAAACTTAACCTAATCCTAAAACCTAACATCTATAGGCCATGGGATGCTCATAGATCTAATCCTAAACCTAATCCAAACTGAACCCCTACACCTGTCGCACGCCTTTCGTCTCCGTTGCTCGCTGCCGCCAGGGCGATATCTATAGGCCATGGGATACCCCTAGACCTAATTTGAACCGAACCCCTACGTCTGTCACGTGACTCTCGTCTCCGCTGCTCACTGCAGCCAGGGCGTCGACGACGGCAAGCAGTTCCAACTCGCGTCGTTGCTCCCGCCGTTGCTTGCGTTCACTGTCGTCGCCACCTATACCGTTGTTGCCTCTGCTTGTTGTGCCCACTGCTATCCACCGCTGTTAGAGAGAGAGAGAGAGAGAGAGAGAGAGAGAGAGAGAGAGAGATTGAGAGAGAGAGAGAGAGAGAGAGAGAGAGAGAGAGAGAGAGAGAAGAAAGAAGAGGCAAGTGAGGGGGGTTTGGGGATTCGGTGTAAACTACGGTCCTTTATACTGAACGGATCTATTAATCAGGAACCTTAGGCTAAAACCATCTTCTGACTGTCATTAATTTACTCCGAATCGATATATTGTCAGAGATTTTAGTAACATTACCACTTTGGACATGTTTCCTCTGGTTATGCCTATTAGTGTCTAAGCACAAGCGAGACCATGGTTCGAAGCCTACAACAGGCACAGGAGAGTATATATTTGCCTAAGGCCCGCCTTAATTTGGCCCACAGGAGCACCGTATTATTATACAACATAACAACGTAGGACAAAGTCGAGATCAATCATTTGACCTCCCAAGAGGGAAACAACGGGTTCACCACTGGGATGCAACCATGGAACCACCAATTTAACTAAGGTTTGGATCATGTACGTACAAATAAGGATACATTTCTAGCTATTTGTACAGGTACAAACAAAAAATTCTGTTTGAATGTGGTTTTTTTTATATGTGTAACCGGATGTGCACATACAAAAATGTATTGCTAGCTTGGCTTTTGAGAATTTGGTTCCCTCCACGAACAAATGAAAAACCACGTCTTTATTGTACATCGGCCCCCGCATGAGAAATCCCATGATCCCATCTCGTGAAAAAAAAACTATCTATTGACTGAAGATACGACATTGAATATATCCCTTATGAGGATGTCGAGGGCAATTCTATCTCGTAGAAATTGATGAATAGGTGAGATGGATATTTTATATCAATTACGGCTGTGTAATTTCTTGGGAATTTGAATTTTCTAGCAAATAGGTATATTCTAATTTTTTTCCATTATTTAAAAATAAAGTTTCTAATTCTCATGAAAAGAAAGCATATTTTTGTGGGGTGTTTCTCAACAAAATATCTAAGATTTCTAAATACCCTTGTATATCTCTCATCCTCATGGTGAAAACATGTACCGTTATATATAAAAAACAGAAATGAAAATATTTGTAAATCAGATGCAAGAAGTTTCGTAAATGCCTTGTACCTAGTTGCTTCATGGAAAGGACATGGGAAATGAACCCATTTCTCAAGGGTATCTGATTCCCATTGAACAAACACAGCCTAATGGTGCCATATGTCAAAACTCTGTTTAAACAATACAGGGGATCCAAAAAAACAAAGAAAAATAGAACAAAAAAAAAACCACCTCCTACAATCACATCACATTTAAACAATCCATAGAACAAAGTGACCATGAAATACTACAAATAAAACATAATTATTGTACCTTGGCAAAATTAAAAACTTATTATTGTCTATGTTATTTCCAAAAGCATGTTATATATCTAATATAATAGTGTAATAGTATAATACTAAAATGGAACCCTCTCTCCAATGTTGTGACACGTGGATCATTTTTTAATAGCCAAAATCCTTTTCCTATATGTGAATGTGGCTCTCTCTCTCATAATTCTCATTAAAGATCTACTATAAAGATAACAAATACTATGCAATGGTATTTAATGGTCATTTGATGTTAATTAGAAAAATCATTAGTATTGTCTCTCTTTCTCTCTCTAACAAGTGAATCACACCCGGTTGAGTGAATCGCAATCACTCCAGACTGCACACTTCTTCGGACGGTTGCGATGTCTTCTATGCTAAGTGACGTCCATCAAGTTCATCCGGGCATTGCCCGGGTTTCGTACTAGTCTATATATATACTAAAATAGAAGCCTCTCTCCCGTGTTGTCAGACGCGGATGTCTTTTAAAGAGCTACAATTCCTCTTCCGTGTGTGAACGTGGCTCTCTTTTAAATCTATTTAAAAACCTACCATAAAGATGATAAATTTTCATTCAATGGCATTTAATGGTCATTTGATGTTAATCTCTCTCTCTCTCTCTCTCTCTCTCTCTCTCTCTCTCTCATTAGTGAATCACACTCACTTTAGATTTCACACTTCTTCGAATAGTTGTGATGTCGTGTTTGCCAAATGGCGTGCATTAAGCACATTCGGGCAATGCCTGGATATAAATCATGGATTTCTTTTGAAGAGCCAGAATCATTCTCCCGTGTGTGAACGGGAATCTCTTATAAATCTTATTAAAAGCCTACTCTAAAGATGATAAATACTCATTCAATGGCACTAAATGGTCATTTAATGTTATTTAAGAAAATCATTAGTACTCTTTCGTTCTCTCTAACAAGTGAATCACACCCCGATTAGTGAATCGCACTCACTCCAAATTGCACACTTCTTATGACAACTGTGATACCGTCTATGCCAGGTGGAGTGTAAACAATCCATAGAACAAAGTGACAATGAAATAATACAAATAAAACATAATTATTGTACCTTGCCAAAATAAAAAAGCTATTGTTGTATGCTTTATTCCCAAAAGCATGTTATACATACTAATCTTATAAAGTTGAGGTTTGGTGCCACATGTCAAAACTCTGTGCCTCTTTATATCATGTTGATTTTCTTGCAAAAAGAAAGGGAAATAAAAAACAAAGAGCTTCTTGCGTTTTTCATTAACCGCTTGGTCTGATGTATGACCTTTGTGTTTCGTGTTCACACGGTGCGAGCCCTATTAAAATTTAAGTTATTCAAGAGAAAATGTGTTTCGTTTTCATCCATGCGAGCCCTATTTGAAATCACATTATTCAAGAGAGAAAACCACGTTTAAATCCACGCTATTCAAGAGAGAGAAAAATGGGTTTCATGTACAATCCCATAGTGATCGGGATTGTAAAACCTTTTATTACCTTGGCTTTCTTAAAAACCCATCCATTCATCCCTCTCTATGGTGCCATTTTCCTCTCTCTCTCTCTCTCTCTCTCTCTCTCTCTCTCTCTCTCTCTCTCTCTCTCTCTCTCTCTCTCTATATATATATATATATATATATATATATATATATATATATATATATATATATATATATGTGTGTGTGTGTGTGTGTGTGTGTGTGTGTGTGTGTGTGTGTTGATTTCGTTCTTGAGTGCTATCTTCTTCTCATCCACAATATGAAATGAGATTGGAATCAATAGTTTTTACAACTAAAATGGGAAAAGGTTCGTACGATTCATAAGGAGTATGATTTCAACTCTTAATAGTTCAAGGCCGTGACATATGAAGTATACGACAAAATTACATTGCAACTAGAACCGGATGTAGGAATTATTTTGTGTTGATATAATGGAGCTTTTAGTTAAAACAATGTAAAGTTTTAAATGGCAAATTTTTTACGGATAAATTGGGACTGGCACCATCTGTTCATGGTCATGAATCCAGAGCATTTGCAGTTTTACAAAGCCGAAACATTTGTGTAGCCTCTGAGTGCCTTTTTTTGAATCAATTGGATACCAATCTCTTTACCCCCAAGACTTCTCGACCAAATCAAATAATTTAAAGTATATTAAGAAGTTACAAATCGAATAGTAAACAAATTATGTTTGATAATTTTTTTTTGAAGAACGAGAATCCTTCTAAGCCATCGAAGGATGCATGACTAAGTTCAATTCCTCATTGTCATTTATGGCATAAACTCTATTAATTCTCCCACTTTCCACACTATAAAAGGGAAGGATAGTCAGGGAAAGAGGTGAAGGATTATATGAAGGAGTGATTTGAGAGAGTTTTTTTTGGAAAAAATTAGTGGGAAATATTAATAAGAGAATTTAAAGGTTTTATTTGATAATTAATTAGCTTATTTGAAGGAGTAACTGGAGAAGATTTGCAACCTTAAAACCAAAGCAAAAATTACGCCCCTTCTGCCAACAGAGGTAAGCCGTCTAAACTCTCTGAATGAGCAACTAATTAGCGTGCTTATACATGAAAAACTCATGTGAAAGCAAAGATCTTGCAACAAATGGATTAACTCCGGTGTCCAGAATATTGCCTATTTGCATTGCCTAGCCAACGAGAGAAGGTAAATGAGCTTCATCGCAGAACTAACAGTCGAAGAGACCCGGCCATGTTGACAACTACGATGATGTGCCGAAGGAATGCTCTCTCCACTTCAAGAAGAACTTCGCGAAGGTACCCCCGAGAGGCATGAACCTAGACTGGGATAATCTCCTATTCACCCGTCTAGATAATCCCTCCACCATCAACAGATTGCCTACCATGGAAGAGCTGAAGATGGCAGGTTTTCAGATGTACGTGGATGGCACCCTTGGGCCTGACGGCTTCCCCATCATCTTTTTCCGGAGATACTGGATGACAGTAAATAGGGATCTCTTCAATTTTATCACTGACTTATTCAATCTCAAGGTTTCACTTCATAGCATCAAATTCTCGTGGATTATTGTACTTCCCAACATTGAAGGAGCATTCTCTATCTTGGACTTCATACCCATTAGCTTATCCAATTGCCTTTGCAAGATCGTCACCAAAATGCTATCCAACCATCTGAGCAAGCTTATGAACAATTTGTTCCACAACACCCAGTCGACGCTCATTAAGGGTCGTAACATCCTTGACAGTGTGGCCTCGGTCCAAGAGATCATCTTCCACCTTCTCGAAGCCCAGAAGAAAGGCATCCTCATCAAATTAGATTTCGAGAAAACCTTCAACAGAATTGACTGGAACTTCCTCATCCAATCCTTGATCGCTAGAGGATTTCCTACTAATTGGATTTGCTTGGTGTGAGACGTGCTTACATCCTCCAAGGTCCCATGCCTAATCAACAATGACAAAGGCAACCATTTTAAGATGGAAAGATGTGTTAAACAAGGATGCCCCCTCTCCCTGTTCCTTTTCGTTTTGGTAGTGGACATTTTCGATTCCATATTGAAGAGAGTGGCTTCACTCAATCTGCTGAAAGGAATCAGAGAGGAGTGTTGGTGGGTCAATAACTTACACTTTGAAAATGATACTTTGCTTTCTTGTGAAGTGGACATGACTCAGATTGTTACGATGAAAGATCATACTGTAAAGTAATAGGGTTACAGGGTGCTTAACTACAAAGCGAGTGACCTTCTTGTCAAATACTTAGGCATTCCTATCAAGGACAAGAAGCTTTTCTAGGCAGAATGGAAACCACTCATCTAGAAGATTGATAGGAGATTATATGGGTGGAAGGACAACTTTCTCTTAATTGGGGGGAGTTAGTGCTTATTAACGCAGCTCTATCTTCCATCCCTACCTACATCATGGGTTTCTACTACATGCCACCGTGGGAGATCGACAAGATCATGATGAAATTCTTGTGGACGGGCCTCGATGGCAAGTCAAGGTCCTATATCCTACTAAAGTGAAATAAGGACTGCCTACCGAAGAACCAAGGGGGCATAGTGATCAAGAACCTTAGAGACTTCAACTTAGTTATATTGGTTACATTGTGGTGGCGCTTACAAAAATGGTGTGAGCGACAAGTGGAGCAAGATCATTAAGAATAGATACTTCAAGAGGTGCTCTCATGTTCAGACCTGAAGCATGCAGGATTACCGAAAAGTTATCCCCATTTTGGAGAGGTATCATCAAGATCCAAGTAGCCTATAGTGCGGGAACAAATTTATTCTTCGTAACAGAAGGAAGATAATGTTTTGGGAAGATGTGTGGGTGGGGGACCATCCCTTAAAGTCTATTTTTCCAGAATTATATGCCCTAGCGAGAGTTCAGAGTGTTACTATTAGAGCCCAAGCGACAATAATAGAAAACACAATGATATGGAAGTCAACCTTCATGATAAGGACCACCGAATTACTCACTACTCAGCTAGCAGACCTCCATGCCATCCACTCCCCTTTCAGCCTTACCAATCAGATCTTCCTTCTGGAGACTCAACCCATCGGGCAAATTCACCATCACAAGCATCTTAATGGGGTCGGTATGCAATCCCCATCAGCTCGGACGATATGGAAATGCAGAGTCCCCATCAAGGTGAGAATATTTATGACCCTAGATATTCAAAATAAGATCCTTACGAAGGAGAACTTAATGAAGAGAAAGCATCAAAAAGTGCTTGACAACTGATGCACTAACTGCGACCGTTTCATAGAGACATGCCATCAATTATGCTTAATCTACTCATACGCTAGATCCATTTGCGATCAATTCAATCGTAAGATGAGCCTAAGAGGACACCCAGCTATCCTAACCTCTCTATGGTCACTATGGAGGAAGAAACGACTCACGAAAGGAATGTGTTCATTATGGGACATCGTAGCTATGACAACTTGCTGGAACTTATGGCCAGAAAAGAACATAAGAGACACTGATAATTTGGAGCGTAGGCGGAGGCAGTGAGGCTTAAGGTTTGGATTAGGGAACTACTCAGTTAGTGAGATCTCTTTGTAATCTTGTTATCTATCACTTTTTCTTTTGCCTTCTTATACTTATGTATATCTTATTTTTTATATACTGGCTGGTAGGGGTTCATGCCAAACCCCCCATTCACCAGGAAGGAATTCTCAAAAAAAAAAAATTGAAGGAGCTATCTGAATTTCAGTTTCAAAGGTCAAATCGAACGTTATTAGGCAATTGATTGATTGATTTCGAGAGTTTTATCTTTTCTTCGAGTCTCGACGCTTACTATAATGATTTATTTTTTTAATTTAATATGAACCAATCAAAAAACGATGTCTTGTCGAAGGCAAACCACTGGGAATCCGAAGAACTCTTTAGCATTCTAAGGCTAAACAGTGGAGTTGAAGAGGTGAGCAAATGGATATACGAATCATGTATGGCTGAACACGGCAAGGGGGATCGAGTACCTCCGCATCTTTCCGGTGTTGTTGATCATCCATCGGGGCATCAACATGTGTGCTGGACCGATGTCGGCAACCTCGAGAGGAGAACAATTTTGTTCCAACCTCCTTAAAGAGGTTGGAGCATCCCGCTCTCTCTCATTGGTCCATCTCGAGGGCTTTTGGTCATTTCATCGTGATAAACAGTATGAAATGACAAAAATATCCTTGGAATGGACCAATGAGAGAGAGTGGGTTGCTCCAACCTCCTTAAAGAGGTTGGAACAAAATCGTACTCCCTCGAGAGTACCCTCATGCCCTACGTGGACATCCATCCTATCTTCTCTAGCATACATTACTTCATTTATTTTTGTTTTTCAAATTTTTTTAATAATACGGTTTGTTAGTCATCGTAAATGATTCATTACGGTGGATGGGACATTGGTATATTTTTTAAGATATCAATCACTGATAGTTTAATTCGAAGCTAAAACGAAGCTCTAGAAATAGGATACAATGATTTCGGTTTGTCACACGTTTGTTTCATGGTTTGGGTAGTTTTCGAAAGGGTTAATAGTTTTATTTTATTGTTTGTTCTAATTTTGATTATAAAGTTTTTAATTTTAGATTAGAGACATAAACAGCGAGAGATCCCGGGTATTGTCGGGTTTGAATCTAGCTTAATGCAAACAATATCTCACATGTGATCGTCCTTAGTTTAATTTTAAGTTTTATCTAATTTATTATAATTCTTCTCTTTTAATATTTAAAATTTTTGTGCATTGCACGGGTTCATTACTAGTCGTTTTCTAAAGTGCAACCTTCTATTATATAGCCTATAAGCATCAATTTAGAGTGAGAGGTAGCCTAGGTTGAACCACTACAACAGATCGGAGTTTTTCCGTCAAATTTGGCAGTGTATACACTTTTTTTTCGAGGGTTTAGCCGCTGGATTTGGTCGCCGTTTATACACCCATCACAGATGCTAAATACGGCAACAGCCGCCGATTGATACATACTATATACGACAACTATTGACCGCCGGATCTGATATCTTCAAAAAATTATGATCTCTAGTGGACTCTCAGTAGGATTCGAACCTAGATGAAGTTCTGACCATCTGTTAGAGAGAAAAGAACGGCTAATAATCCGACGGATTGATCAGGGTTATATGGCCAATGATGGTCGTTTTTTATTAGGCTTATATATTTGTATTCTATTTTGTCCCTCTTATTCGGCAAGCAGGTAATGGTTGCTGCTTTATTCATATAAACCGAGCAAATGGGCCGTCGCGAAAAGCTTTTGCCCCAATTTTATTTTTGGGATACAAACGGCCACTCATCCGCTGGCCACCGGAAAAGCTCCGATCTATTGTAGTGCATGAACCCGACTGTGCTCATGATGCCTCTATTGGCGTGGAATATCTCAGACGAGGTCTCGATCTGTCGCCTCATGCTCACGAAAGCAATCTAGGGTTTTCGGATCTCCGACGATCCGAAGAGAATGATTGAATTCACAAACAATGATCCTCAATCACAGAGAAAAGATGACAAAGAAGCTAAGCCGCATGACACAAAGAGATTTTTTCGCGCAGTTCAAAAATCTCTACCTCTGCGGGTGTCGGTCACCGCCCTAGTGCAATGGCATTAGAACGTAGGAGTTTACAACCCTTTTCTTTTTCCCTGCCTCCACCGAATCTCAAGGAGACCAATCTCGATCCCCGATCTTTGTCTCTCAAACGCAATGAAGAAGCCCGAAGCAAGACCCTAAAACCTGCCATCGAACACAATGACAACCTCTCACAAAATCTAAGGTAAAAACCATATTTAAAGCCCCCACAAATTGTGCAACCGTTGGTCCAACTAGTGCACATTTCGTGCCTGGGGCCTTGTAGTGCCTAGGGCGCCATCGGGCGCCATTGACTTGGAGCCCCGAAGAAGCCCGTCGTGAGATCTTCGCCCTGGGTGCCAGAAGTGGTACCCAGGGCGCCAACCCGAGCCGGTGGCGCCCGTCAGTGACTGGTAGCCACATAATTGGTGCCCAAGGTGCCAACTGCTGACAGGCATGCCTAGATCCCCCCCGCCGAGCCTCCTTTCGTGCTATATCCTTATTGAAACCGAGTCAAACTATGATAAACTCCACCTAGTGAACTTTCGGCTAATGCATCCCAGACAAGCAAAGGAGCTCTAGCGCCACCCTATATACCACCTCGCCAACAGCCTTTAGTGGATTGCAACAGAAAACAAAAGTGGGCATCGAAAGTAACCCACAAATTAAACCCGGTCCGCACACAATAATCAGCATGCAAACTCGACCCACATACAATGGCTCGCATGCGAAACATGGCATGCACATAACAACTCAGTCACACTGGTTCGCAAAAGAGACAGACTGGACCTGACTCAAACAAACTCAAGTGGGCCCACCCATGCAAGTGGGACCCACCACTTTAAGTCAAAAAGGGGCTGGGTGGGCCCATCCAAAATTAGGGCCCATCAGCCTCCTTTCTCAAAAATCGTGTCCTCCCCCTTGGGGAGGTGTGGTCGACCATAGGGGAAAGAAAAGAAAGAAAAAAAAGGAAAAAAGAATAAAAAGAAAAGAAAAGAAAAGAAAAGAAAAAAGAAAAAGAAAAAAGAAGAAACAACCACCATGTACGGGGAGAGGTAGCTCGGATATCTGCACACAATGAATCTGCGTCGTTCTCTCAATTCGATGAACCAAATTCAATGTCGTGTCGTCATTGTTTTGAATGTGCAAAGATGGCTCATATCTCAAAAGATTGAGCCATATCTTTTACCATAATCGCCGCTACAAAAAAAAGAGGATAAATGTTGCTTTCCCCAAAAAAGCGGAGAGATATTCCAGGGATTTAAAAAATCACAGCCATATCTCTCCCATCCCTTCTTTTGTCTATAAATAGAGGGGTGGGCGGATGGCATCAAAAGTCGAAGGGTACAGGCTCGACACTAGAGACGTGGAGGCTCTGAAGTCGAGGAGATTCCAAAGCTCGAGTTGAAGGCAAAAGATGGAGAAGAGGAGGCTCTGAATATGAGGAGGCTCCAATGCTCGACAACCTTAGGCTTTACGAGGCGATGGCAAGTGCATCCCGAAGGAATGACTTAGCCCACACAAGTCCTCATCAACATGAAAGCTTTGCATAAGAAGATCAAAGCTTCAATTCCTTACACGAAGGAGAAATATTGGAGAAGAAGGCCTAGAGTTGGCATCACCCCGTCGTCTCCAATAATCTTCGTCAACTCTGAAGATGCCAAAAGCAAAGGTCGAAGAAGAAGATTGAAGTTAACATCACCTCGTCATCTTTAACAAAGCTTCAACTCCTCGTACAAAGAAGAAAGCTTGGAGAAGAAGGCCCGAAGCCGGTGCTACACCCATCGTCTTCAACAAAAGCCGACGCTACAACTATCGCAAAGATATCGGTGCTACACATATCGTCTTCATCAATAAAATCAACGCTACAACCATCACACGGAGATCGGTGCTATACCTGCCGTATTCAAAAGAAGCGTTTGACTCTGAAAACGCCGAAGATGCCCGGAGAAGAAGAGAAGCCAAAGCCAACATCACAACCGTCGTTGCTGAAGTTTCGTCCATAAAAGGAGAAAGCTGAAACAATAAAGAAGTCTCGAAAACGTAGTCATTGCCGTTCGAGGAGAAGATCAAGCCAAAGCAAAGTCTAAAGCCAAAGCAAAGTACCGGTACGGCCTGCGCCAAAGCAAAACATATATACCAAAGCCAAAGAACTACTATGAACACGTGCAAAAGCAACGTATGTTCTAGCCAATACGACGCGAAGTCTAAAAGAACTAAAGCATTGTAAGTCTCCCGTTTACGTTTAAGCGTAAGCACCAAAGCATTGCAAAAGCTAGAGCCACGCCAAAGTCAAAGCCGACTCCAAAAGCACGATCGACGCTGCAAACCGACGATCAAGGCTGTCGAGGTCTATCAAGAGCCGAGGGAGAAGCGAAAATTGAGTAAACGACGCCGAAAGCCCCCTAGCCGAGAAAGTGTGAAGCACGGAAGGGACAAAATTAAAGCAAAAACACTCGACCTCTCAAGAAACCCAAAACCTTGTAAAGACCTCTGTTTTGGGCCTATCCATATGGATAAGGATAGTACTGATAAGTTTGAACCAATTCAAACCTCTCCCTATATATCTCTCCTTTATCTCTATCTTTTTCTTGGTTTTGAAAATGGTCAAAACCAACCCATTTTCTGTGCCTCATCATCGGCCCATTCATTGGAGGCAATAACCTCCTGAAACCAATGGAGCCGGCCTTGACCAGTCTCTCAATACTTAGGGCCGGCCCCCCTAGTACATAGTGGCGCATGGTATGACCAAAACACCCTTATGTCACTAGTTGGTCGTTCCTCGTGTACGAGACTTTGCAAGGCACACATAAGTGAAGTGCACCAGTGATTTTTCACTATTCTCTGAGGTTCCCGTAGGGTGCCCCTAGTGAAGTCAACTAGTCAACTTGCAACATGTCCCGGTGCATCGCACCCATGTGACAAAGTCCACTTATGGCAAGGAATTGCTATATATGTCTCTGCACTAACCTAGGGTTTCCCCTTAGTGCACACACATAGCTATGCATCTACCATGCACTAGGGCAAAGCACTCACGGAGCGTAGGTTTGGACTTCTCGCTTCCTCTAACTACGTTCTGTGTTTTGAGAAGATGGTATAAGAACCGTACATAATGTCGATAAGGTGGAACCTTCAGGGACCAGGGTTCATGGCTTCCAACTTAGACTCGATCGACACACTACCCGTGTGTACCATCGATCCTCTGAGTCCGAGTTAACCTGCATTGCCACCCAGAGTGCGACGCAGGCTGCACTCCAATTCCCCCGGACTTACTATGTTCTCCCTCATACCCCTGCTCCCAGCTTAGTATGATAAACTCGTTGTCCCTCCACTTGGTACCATGATGCAACTCGAGCGGTGGAGAATACCGTCAGACTCGAGTGCTCATATGACTCGGTTCCTTCCAGGTTGACCATATACATCGTACCTCCGATTACTCTAACGAGCAACCGCATCCGTCACCAGTCCAACTAATGACCACCTGGCTAGGGTTTAATACGACGTAGATCAGACCAAGGAACGCACCATCCGTTAGGGGTGTGGATAGCCTGCAGGAGTGACACGCTGATGTAACGCCGGCCGGGTAACCCAGTACGCCGTGGTTTTGGATCACTGCATTCGGATCCTCACACATTGGTGCGCCAAAGCACCACACAACTGGTTAGTCCACCAGACATGGTTCCTCAGGATTTAGGACTGTTTTACCCTAAGCAGAAACACGGTTTAGTGCACCGGTGTCTGCTCACCGATCTATGCACTGAGTTGGTTCCGTTCGGCCACAAATAATGTGCCTGGTAATGACCGTGGTGGAGACACCCACGCTCTGTCATCCCAACAGCTTATCTTGATAAGGCGACCAACCCTAATCAGAGCTGCGAACGTATTTAGGTTACATGGGACCAGTCCCTTGAGTCTCCCACTCAAGTGAATTACCATGTAGCCATGACTCTCTGTTCTGTAATCAGAACACGTACTAAGGTACGTACCAATATGCAATCCTATACTATCAACCATACATAGCTAAACTATAGGTTTTTACGAGTTGTAGACCTCACCAATTCTAGCAGCCTCATTATGCCCTCAAGCCACAAACTTGAAGCCAATGCCACGCACAGCCGGGATCCACCACGGTATAGATGAAGCGCTGGAAATCCCACGGTAGACTCCGATTAGGGTCTAGATCTCTACAATCACCCGCGATTGGCCAAGAAATACCTCGATCCGTAGACGATGGCATCGTGCTGAGGATGAGGATGTAGCTCGACGCCACACTGCCGAGTCGGGGGGGGGGGACGCTTGTTGTACAGGGGAAGGGAAAGTGGCAAATTTGACACCTAGAAGTCTCTGAGCATGAGCACTTGGCCTCCCCGGTGCCGAGGAGGCCAAGATGGGCGGATCCCAAACCCTAGCTCAAGGGAGGGGAATGGGGAAAAGGGAAATGGCACTTTGAGCCTCTTTTGGAAAATTCTAAAGCCTTTAAGGTAAATGGAATAGTGATAGAGAGAGAGACGGCGCTTAAGCTTGCTTGTTTACTAATCGAGTCGAGGCAAAGCGCAAGCCTAAAGTTTAGGCTCGTTAAGCTCAAGCAGACCAAAGCTCGGCTTGTGAACATGCTTGTTTAGGGCTCATGAGTAGGCTCATAAAAGTCTTGAATATACCTAACATATAGAGTCTACGCTTTTGTCTGATTCTGCAGTTAAGGAACAAGCTCGATAAGGGACCGTTCGAGTTTATTTGATCACTAATTGAGCAAAGCCTATCCTGAATTTTAGGCTTATTTAATAAACGAATCAAGCTCAAGCAAACCAATGCTCGGCTCGATTGTTAAACAAGCCAAGCCTAAGCTTGAAGTTTAGGCTCGTTTAAATGAGCCAAGCTCAAATTGAACAGAGCTCAGCTCAAACAGAACACAACCACATCCATTTTTTTTTTTTTAAATCAATCTTAACGGTGCCTCGACCGCTTCATCTCTAACTTGGCAACCAAGATAGGTGGCAATGGACTCTAAAAACCCGACCGAAAACTTCGGATATGGGTAAAGGTTTTGTACCCAAAATAAGATTTGGACAGGGTATGGATATAGAAACTCTACCCGATTAACTTTAATTTTAGGTATGGATATGAATACCTCAATACCCATAGCAGAAACCCGATACCTAATTGCCCCTCTAACATGTGTATACTATAGAAAATACAGAAATTTTTGAGAAACGGAATGGAAAATATTAATATTTTAATAAACGGACCTAAAGTTGGGAATTTGTCAAAAACAGACTATTACGCCATCTCAAATGGCGTAAAGTCTTTACGCCATTTGAGATGGCGTAAAACTTTTGGGTTTTTTTATAATACCGATAATGCTCTTCATTTACGCCAACTGAGATGGCGTAAATTTCATCTCTTTTTTTTTCATTTATTTTTATTCAATCTGTCGGCTCTTATTTTGATTTTTTTTTTTCATTATTCTATCATCCAACGTCTATTATTTTCTGTTCCGTTTTTGAAAATGTGGGGGGTAAAATCTAATTCAAGCAAAATTTGGGGGGTAAAGTCAAAATAACCCTTCTTTTTATTTACTCAAAGGCTTTACGCCATTTGAAATGGCGTAAAGCCTTTGAGTAAATAAAAAGTAAATAAAAAGAAGGGTTATTTTGAATTTACCCCCCAAATTTTGCTTGAATTAGATTTTACCCCCCACATTTTCATTTATTAGACTTGACCCCCAAAACTAACTGCACCGTCAGCTCACCCCCCAAAACTTTATTTCTTTTCCATCAGCTCACCCTTTCTCTTAGATGGTGAGTTGACAGAAAGTTAGTTTTGGGGGTGGGGGGGGGGGGGGGGGGGGGGGGGGTAAAGTCTAATTAATGAAAATGTGGGGGGTAAAGTCTAAATCAAGACAAAATTTGGGGGGTAAAGTCAAAATAACCCTTCTTTATTTACTCAAATGTTACCCCCAAATTTACGCCATCTCAGTTGGCGTAAATGAGGGCATTATCGGCATTATAAAAAAAACCCAAAAGTTTTACGCCATCTCAAATGGCGTAAAGACTTTACGCCATTTGAGATGGCGTAATAGTCCGTTTTTGACAAATTCCCAACTTTAGTTTCGTTTATTAAAATATTAATATTTTTCATTCCGTTTCTCAAAAATTTCTGTAGAAAATACGGTTGGAATCCAACTTCATTGTGATATACCCAAATTCTAACTTCTTAACATTGCTTTTTTTTTGTACCATTTTTTTTTTCCTTGCACAATTGCATATATATATGGGGGGGGGGGAGGAGGAAATTATATCCAATTATAACGCCTGAACCCGACCCAAAACCCAAAACCCAAAAGGGTATGGGTCGGGTATGACCCTGATTTACTCAAATGGGTATGGGTATGGGTATGGGTATGGATAGAGGTAGAGGTAAGGTCTAACCCGAACCCGACCCCAAACCCAAAACCCAAAAGGGTATGGGTCGGGTATGACCCTGATTTACTCAAATGGGTATGGGTATGGATAGAGGTAGAGGTAAGGTCTAACCCGAACCCGACCCCTTGCCACCCACAAATAGGGCTGCAAACGAGCCGAGCTTTGGTCTGCTTGAGCTTGTTAATTACTTTAGTCTTGGGCTTGGCTTGTTTAATAATTGAGCCGAGGTTTGGTCTTCTTGAGCTTGACTCATTTATTAAACGAGTCCAAACTTTAGGCTAGGCTTCGCTCAATTAGTGATGGATCAAACTGTCCCTTATAGAGCCTGTTTCCGAACTCCAAAATTAGCCAAAAAGCACTGACTATATATGTTATGCTATGAGAGAGAGAGAGAGAGGGAGAAGAGATGCACTCGGGATGACGGCTACGCTGTCACGAAAACGTGAGTCTCTTGTTTATTCATCACATATATATAGAGAGATAGGGATTAGGGTTAGAAGTGTCCCACCAAAGTGGGCAGCCACATATTCCGTAACATATTAGATCTATTCAAGCCATTTATGAGCCTATTCACGAGCATACTCGCGAGCTTGCTCACGAGCCCTAGACAATTATGTCTGCGGGCCCAATCGAGTCGAGCTTTGGTCTACTTGAGCTTGGCTCGTTTATTAAACAAGCTTAAACTCTAGGTTTGGGCTTGACTTAACTAGTAACCGAACGGGCTCGAACGAGTTTTTATCGAGCTTGTTTGCAGCCCAAATTGGCATGCCTATTTATAGGACGGAGGATGAACAGGCTACACCTACAATTAAGGTGGACCGAACAACACCGAACACTTGCGGTTGGACCGGTTGCAAGAGAACGGCCCACGCTCCATATCATGTAACCGGCCCTCCTCCGTCCCGTTCCAAACTTTAACGCAACCCTAAGTTTCCACATCGGCTTCTCAGAGGCCCATTAGAGACCTCTTGAAGTAGAGAGAGGAGCCGATCATGGGATCCCCACGCCTCCCTCTCTCCTTCGCCCTGCTCGCCGTCGTTCTCACCGCCACCGCCGCCGAAGCCCGGCTTATCCAGCGCATCAGCCACCGGTCCCTCACCTCCGGCCTGTGCCAGGGCGTCGACTACCCCAAGCTCTGCGACTCCCTCACTGTGACCCTCCCCACCGTGTCGCCCCAGTCCCTGGCTGAGGCCGCGATCAGGGAGGCCGCGGCCAAGGCGGCGGCGGCGAAGGGCCTCACCTCCAGCCTCATGGCGTCCCCGGTCACGGATAAGTCGGCGGCGTCCTGCCTCGACGTGTGCCGGCAGAGCTTCGGGGACACCATGGACGACCTCCACGCCGGGCTGAGGTTCCTGACGACCGGCGGCTCCCACGCCGACGTGATGACGCACCTGTCGGCTGCGGTGAGCGACACCGAGACGTGCAACGACGCGTTCGACGAGGAGAACGGGATGGCGAACCCCGTCGCCCACGTCAACTCCAACCTCCAGAAGCTGGTGAAGAACAGCCTGGCCTTGGCTGACTCCTTGAAGTGACGGGCTCGATCGGACTCGAATGAAGGTGGCAGGCCTTGTAATAAAATAAAAAACATCTATAAAGAGAGAAAATTATTAGTGTACGAGCGGAACATGCAAGAACCTTCTCTCAAATTGAAATCTACCTTGGCAAAATGTAATTAGGTTGATGAAATGGATGCTAAAGTCGAACCCACCAATGTGGGACTAATGCCGGTGAAACATTGTCAACCCCCCCCCCCCCCCCCTCTCACGCATGGTCTTACAAGTGGCATGTATGGCAAGACACAATCGGACAAAACTTCCATAACACGGCTTAACCCTGATACCATATTGACAACTAGTGCATGTCCGTACCTATCGACACTGCAGCAGGCCACCTTCGGTGGCAACACACCTATCGGCAATGCAGCGGGCCGCCTTCGGCGGCAACACACCTGAACGCCTTCGGCAACAAAACACTTTCGACGACAACACCGGCATTCATAGGGACACATTTCCTCGCCCGTGCCGATTGGCACAAAACAGGCATCTTCGGCGTGACCAACTCCCTCTCCCCCTATAATCGATCAATCACAACTCTCTGTTTGAACGGATTCCTCGAGATCGACCCGATGGTTTTGGGCGGCCAAAATTTCAGCAAGCGGGTTTATAACCATTGATGCGAACAACGATCACGGGGTGAATGGTCAGGTTTAGTGCATTTTAAATGGGTTGGGATTTGAAACCAAGAAGAGATTATGCGTTGGTTTTTGAACGAATGGTTAGATCTATTAGGTTTATTTTTGTCCAGTCAGTTTGTCCTAGTAAACTTTCGTTTTGTCTAGTCAGCACAAAACCAACGTGCTATGTTATAACACACCTGAACGCCTTCGGCAACAAAACACTTTTGACGACAACACCAGCATTCATAGGGATACCCATTTCCTTGCCAGTGCCGATTGGCACAAAGCAGGCGCCTTCGGTGCGACCAACTCCTTCTCCCCTTATAATCGATCAATCACAACTCTCTGTTTGAACGGATTCCTCGAGATCGACCCGATGGTCTTGGGTGGCCAAAATTTCAGCAAGCGGGTTTATAGCCATTGATGCGAACAATGATCACAGGGTGAACGGTCAGGTTTAGTGCATTTTAAATGGGTTAGGATTTGTAACCAAGAAGAGATTATGCGTTGGTTTTTGAACGAATGGTTAGATCTATTAGGTTTATTTTTGTCCAGTCAGTTTGTCCTAGTAAACTTTCGTTTTGTCTAGTCAGCACAAAACCGATGTGCCATGTTATATAGATTTCTTATTATTCCAAAAGGATAATCTCTTTGAGAAACATACATGGCACAAAGGGTATACAAGGGTCACATAATCCCGCTTCCATTACCGACATTATTTATACGCCACAGTGTAAAACATACCCCTTTTTCAATCATGCAACCTCCCGAGAGAAAAACCGAGGGCTAATTAATCACCGGGGTGTAACTGCAATTGCATCTACACCCTTTAACTATTCTACTGACTGCACCCAACGTCATAGAAATCGGTTGCATCTATACTCGACCGGTGAATATCTTCAACCCCAATCGATGAACAAAGGGGTGATTGCGATTAGGTGCCAAGCATGAGCAACTGTCATTGGGATAATCTCATTTGTCCCTGTGCCTGCCTGTTGGGGGTTAGTGCGATTCATCGATCGGGCATGGGCGCAACAAATGATTGTGACAGGTGCGGATTATGGAATAGATACAGAGGGCAGGCGAATTGGGTTCAATGCAATAATCTAGCCACGTTGTGCAATTTATTTACATTCTTAAATGGATGGATTAATGACGACCCTCACAAATATGGAGGCAACATGTGGCAAAACAATTGAATCAACAAAATCACTATCAAGTTCCCTTCTTTCCCCTTTGGGGGCGGAGATGAAGCCCCCCCAAGACTCGGATCCCAGTTGGCTTCTAGGAGGGACGGCAGGGAAGGTTAGTAGTGGTTCGTGTGTTGTGGAGGACACTTGCAGGTTGCCTTTAGATTCGGATGGAAGGGCAACTCGTGGGTTGGGAGAAGTGGTGGGAGGAGCTTCTTCTTCTTCCTCTACCCCAGTTCTGTCCAGATCTGGGTTGGGAGTGGTCATAGAGGGTGGGTTCTCTTCACTTCTACATCGGGATGGTCGATTGGAAGGTGAAGACTTGGGATCAGGTGGTGAGACTTTTAGATCCACGCCCCCTCGAGCTTTGGTGAGTGATTTTGTGGAGGTTGCTGCTGCTCGGGCGGGTGTGAAGACTGCTGCTACTAGTTCGGGTGGTAGGACAGCTGCAAATGTTTTGGCGTCCAATCTCCCGGGTAGGGTGGTAGAGAGGGGGTTGGAGCTGGATTCGGTTTCTCGAATTCCTGCGGAGGAGGAGTTCCCACCTCTCAAATTCACCCAGCACAGCCCACGCGTTAGTGCACAACAGGTGCTTGCTGAAACGCCGAGATCAGGCCTGATTCCAGCATCATCTAGCTTGCATCATGGTGCCCACCAGGTGTCTGATGATATGGCAGAGGGTCCAGGATCTGCTGAAATGCCTTCAAAGCCTACAATGCCGATTACTAGAGAACCTTTGCAATATGAGAGGGCTGGGATGCAGAGTGGGGGATCGTCCAATAGAGGTTGGGGCTCTACTCCATCTACTGATGGCTCTTTACTCCCACATGAGCAGCTGAAACTGCGCTATATCGAACCAGGTTTCTTCGATGGGCAAAAGGTGGCGATCTGCCCAATTACGGAGTTAGAAGAGAATGCAAAAAAATGGAAGTTTACACTTGTGGGATTTGTGCTTGGGAGAAGGCCTTATTACCTCAATCTCAAAAATTTTATCCTTCGTTCCTGGCAACTCAAAGGAGGGTTGGATATTTTGTCGAGGGAAAATGGGGTGTTTTGGTTCAAGTTCGAGCTGGAAGCTGATTTTTCTAGGATCTTGGAAGGAAGAGTCTGGCATTTTGAAGGCCGTCCTTTGATTTTGCACAAATGGGCACGAGGTATGTGTAGTGAACGGGAGGTAGTCTCTAAGATCCCTATTTGGGCAAACTTTCCTAACCTTGAAGGGGATCTATGGACTGAACCTATGCTTAGTCGTTTGGGGAGTGTGTTTGGGACCCCTATTTATATGGATCAAGCTACTGCTGGGGGAACGAGGGCACAGTTTGCACGGATTTGTGTGGAGATCAATGTGAAAGATTCGCTTCCGAGTAGAGTTCAAGCGAGGAATGATAAGGGGGAGTTTCTTTCTTGGCAGCCGGTGAAGTTTGACTGGATACCTACGAGGTGCAAGCCATGCAAAACTTTCGATCATAGTGGGGACCGTTGTACCAAGCATCCGAAGATGGTCCGAACACAGCAGGCTAAATCTTGGCAGCTATTAGTGCCTACAGGTACTCAGAATGCAAGGAAAACTCCCCATGGGAGTACTCCTTTCTCCTCCAAAGGTAAGGCTGTGATAGATGAAGGATGGCATGTCATTGGTGGGGCTCCAACTAAGCCAAGGATGCCTCCCTCGACGGCAACGAATTTGCCTACGAGTTCCCGATTTTCAGCTCTTGTAGCTGGTGAAGGAGTTGATGGTGTAGTAGATGCAGTAGCTTATGTTGTAGATGGTGTAGTGGGGATAGGGGAAAGTGCTGCTATGACTGATGTTACGCAGGAATCTGGAAAGGCTGATGCTGAAACCAGGAAAGCTGATGTTACGCAGGCAGATGATGCTGTAACAGAAGCAAATGGTGGGGCTGATGCTGCTGTAACAGAGGATGTTGGTGGGGTTGTTGATACTGTAACAGAGACTGGTGGCGGAGGCATTGCTGGTGGTAAAAAGGAGGAAGAGACCAACGTTACGCGAGCAGTGGGTGCTGCTGTTTCAATATCTGCTGAAGCAGACGATGTCATTGTTACTCAATTAGAGACTGCTGCAGTTGCTGAAGACATTGCAGATGCTGGTGTTACATCACCTGCTGGCGCTTTTATTGCTAGCGTAACAATGGCAGAATCTGCTGTTATGCTAGCGACTGATAATGTTACACCAGAGATTGCAGTGATTGCAGGCAATATTACGCTAGAGAATGAAGGGGTTGTTGTCCAAGCAGAGAGTTCAGCTAGTGAGGAGGAGAGACCGAGTGTGTTAGCTCTCGCTAATGGGAGTGGGGTCGTAGTTGGAGGTGCTAAGAAGCATCCTGGTTGGCGAAGCCAACGAGAAGGAAGTCCCAGCGTAACTATTCCTACTCTTCAACGATCTCGTCGGAAGCAGGTTTTGAGGGCTCGTTTATGGCAGGATACGGCGGGGCTATCTGAAGAACCGGCTTCAGAGGTTTTTCAGGATCTTGCTCAGGATGGGGAGGCTCCAGATCGAGTGGAGCAGGCAGGCGTTGATCATTCTTTTGATCAATACAAGAAATTGCCTCCTCATCTTGCCAACTGCCCCACTATCCTTACCATGCCGAATCCAGAGTTTCAGGCCCGAGCTAAAGAATCCTGGCCTAAGGGTCAGTCTGATAGGGTTACGAGGAGCAGGGGGGCCAGTTAGTGACGTCAGGATTCTGGTTCATTGTGCTATTGTGATAGTCTTAGATGAGTGTTGGGTATTGCCTCAAGTCCGGGGGCTACCATGTTGGTCTACTCTCCGGGCGATGAGATAGGGTTTTCTTATTACTGTGGCCTATTAGGTCGTGTGGTCTGCTTGCTCACTCAGAGACAAGCCGTGTCCTGTAACTGCCTTTATTTTTCAGTAATAGATTAGTTTTTTATCCTTCAAAAAAAAAAAAAAAAAAAAAAAAAAAAAAAAAAAAAAAAAAAAACATGTGGCAAAACTAGCATCATGCTAGTATGATGATTCAAATCCAATTATGAACCTCATGTACTTCCGGAGGGTGATCTTAGAACTCCTTCAGCCGATGCTGCTATAATTGTATGAGACTTCGGGTCACTTCTTGGGTTTGTGTGTGAGGGACTCTGTACATTGGCATTGGGATCGAGGGTGTAGCTTCTCCGTTCGCTCTTTCTATAAGTTCATAAATAATGGGAGGCTTATTTGCCCAATGACGAACAGTTTGTGAAAGGTGAGAAGATTCACATCTTCATGTGGATAGCACTCAAGGATCACATTCTGATGATGGCCAATCTTCAATGACGGAGACACCCATGCATTGTAGATCTATCTTGTCTTGTTGCTGTTGGAATTAGGTTCCGCTAATCAGAGTCGCAGCGGAAGCAAAACGAAAGATCCGAAGATCATATGGTGTATGTTTCATTACAATTCGTGATACAAAACAATCTACATGCAAATTTATGATCTTAGCATATGTGCGGACACCCTAGAGGCATACTACGATCTACGGAAGACATGCATGCATCTACTTAGGTGTTTAGATTCATCATACCTTATGGATCTATGATCCGAAGATTACGGAACGATGAAGAACCGCACTTGAATCGCAAGGGAAACTGTCGGATAGCACCTTGTCCTTTGCGAATTGAAGAATCCTCGAAATCTCGTCTCTGAGTGCAAGGATTTCGAGTCGACGGAAGAATCCGTTGCGAAGATGATGGTGAGCCTCGAGATTTTCTCCTCCTCTTTCTTCTTTCTTTCTTCTCCTTCCTTCCTCTTCCTTCTCCCTTCTTCTTCCTCTCTTTTCCTTGGCCGAAACCACAAAGGAGGAGCTATAGGGGTCGGATTTTTGGAGGGGAGGGAGTAGAAGCATTAGGGCCGGCCCTCCTCTCCCTATTTCCTTTATAGGGCCGGTCTCCCATGGCTCCAAGGAGCCTAGGGCTGGCCCCTAGGTGGATAGGGATGAGGGGGGGTCGGATTTAGGTCTTCCGGGTGTCTATCGTGAAGTCCGAACGAAAACGCCCTTCACGAAAAGTGAAAAACTGAAAGTGAGACTGATTGAGGTGCGCTACTCGGAATCGAGTTCCGTCAGCGCCTGTGAGCTCATGAAATTATTTCGCTCAATCTAAGATCCATATTTAATATGTTCTGAGCCATATTTCAGTATTTACCAAAATACCCCTACGGCCCGTAACACATGTGAATTAGGTTCTTTGGCTCCGGGCTTGCGCTCCATCGCGCTACTTCGCATCCAACGTATCCAACTAGGTCGGGGAACAATTCCTATACGCAACGACAGGGTGAAACCTTCAGGGTTCGGGATCTCTAGCTCCAACCGGATCCCTGATTAACTGTTCCGGTGACACACCGAAAGTTCCGTTAATCAGCCCTAATCCGATTAACCCGCGTAGCCACCCAGAGTGCGACGCGAGTTGAACTCTAGTGATCCTAAACTTATGTTACTCCCTCGTAACCCTGTTCTCTACTATACTCCGATAATCCTTATCCCTCCTATTACTGGTGCCATGATACGACTCGGGCGGTGGGGAGCACCGTCAGATTCCGATCGATCATCTGACTAGGGTTTGATGACTTGTCATCTATAACACCACACACCTTCCGGTGCTATGCCTAGCATCCGGAACATCGTCAGTCATACTGACAACCACCTGGCCTGGGTTAACTGTGTGGACAGATTGACTCATCAAAATGCACCCATCCAACACTGGACGTCGGATAACCTGTAGGGATTACATGTCACTCAAGCGCCAACCGGGTAACCCAACGTACCGTGGTATTGGACTATGGAAGGTCCGCACACATTGGCACATCAAAGCACCACTCAACTGGTTGGCCCAGTGAGCATGGTCCCTCAGGGTTAAGGACAGATTATCTATAGTAGTAAGACGATTTCTGCACAAGTGTCTGAATCACTGAACTGTGCACCGTCTTGGTTCCTGTTCAACACGATCATCGTGCTTGGTCAGGTGAATGGGAATCCCACGTTCCCGTGGTGGAGACTTCACCACATCCTCTACCTGCCAACAGCTTATTCTCGGTGAAGCGACCGACATTACCTAAGCTGTGAACTAGTTCTAGATCTACACAGAACTGGTCCACTGGGTCTCCCAAGCATGGATCCTCCATGTGCCTCAGTGGCCTACTGTGTTCCCTAGGGTCCTTTTATTATATGAGTATTATCATACACCACAGTAGTATTCTAATTAAAGCAATAACCAAAGTCATCTTTATTAATGTTAATACATAAAATCCACGCTAAGGACACACGAGCTACAACAATCTCCCACTTGGCCTAGCGGGGAAAAACAGTCTTAACTCCCATGGCATCCACGTGCTTTTCAAAAGCCTTGGTTGGTAACGCCTTTGTGAAAGGGTCTGCCATGTTATCTGCAGATGCCACCTGAGTCACTGCAATCTCCCTCGCTTCTGCAAGTCCCGGATAATGTAGTATTTCCGCTCGATATGCTTGCTCTTCTGGTGATATCTTGGCTCCTTGGATTGTGCTACCGCTCCACTATTGTCACAGTAAACGACAATAGGATATTGAGCTCCCGGTACGCATCCTAAGTCCATGAGGAACTTCTTGAGCCATACCGTCTCCTTAGCTGCTTCGCACGCCGCAACGTACTCAGCCTCTGTCGTCGAATCCTTGATGCATCCCTGCTTCACGCTCCTCCAACTGACAGCTCCTCCTCCTAATGAAAACACAAACCCTGACATCGATCTCCTGGATTCCGAATCTGATGCAAAGTCAGAATCCGTATATCCAATCGGTATCAGTTCCTGTGAAGAGTAAACTAACTCATAATCTCTCGTCCTACGGAGATACTTGAGTATACTTTTTACAGCAGTCCAGTGCCCTAGATCCGGATTTGACTGATACCTGCCCATTATGCCTACTGCATAGCATATATCTGGTCTCGTGCACTGCATGGCATATATTAGACTCCCTACTGCCGAAGCATAAGGTATCTTCTGCATCTCTGCCCTCTCCTCAGGAGTCTTAGGACCCTGATCCTTGGACAACTTCATTCCATGTCTGAATGGAACCAGTCCCTTCTTGGAGTTGTGCATACTGAATCTGACCAAGATAGTATCTATGTAGGCTAACTATGACAGCGAGAGAATCTTATTCTGGCGATCTCGAGTTACCTTGATCCCCAGAACATAACTCGCTTCACCCAGGTCTTTCATGTCAAATTGAGAGGATAACCACACCTTCACTGTAGACAACGTTTCAATATCGTTTTCGATGAGCAGGATATCATCCATGTAAAGCACTAGAAAAACTACTGCAGTCTTATCGCTCCTTTTATAAACACATGGTTCATCCACGTTCTGTTCAAATCCATAAGACTGGATAGCTTGATCAAAATGCATGTTCCAACTTCTGGATGCTTGCTTCAGTCCATAAATGGACCTTTGCAACTTGCACACCAGACCTTCCTGACCTTTTGCGACAAAGCCTGGAGGGTGAGGCATGTAGATGTCTTCTTCCAAATCCCCATTGAGGAATGCAGTCTTGACGTCCATTTGCTAGATCTCCCAATCATAATGGGCTGCAATGGACAAGAGGATCCGGATAGACTTAAGCATAGCCACTGGCAAAAAGGTTTCATCATAGTCGATCCCTTCTCGCTGGGTATAACCCTTAGCGACTAGTCTAGCTTTGTAAGTCTCAACGGTACCATCCGGGCCTCTTTTCCTTTTGTACACCCACGTACACCCAACAGGTTTAATGTTGTGAGGTGGTGTTACAAGTGTCCAGACCGAATTTTGAAACATCGATGTCAGTTCTGCCTCCATGGCTTCCTGCCATGTTGCATGGTCAGTGGATACCATCGCTTCGTCATAGTTCAGAGGATCATTCTCCTGAAACTCTGGATCAACCATAAAGGCTTATCTAATGTATCTATCAGGAGCACTTGTGGTCCTCCCACTGCGACGAACCTGCGGTGGTTCTATAGGAGTCGATTCTACAATACCGTTAATCTTAGTGGTATCGGCTCCCACTATGTTTTCTGTCTGCGTACTCCCATCAGTACCAAGCAATTCTTCAAGAACTACTTTATTGGTGGGCTTATAGTCTATTAAATAATCCTGCTCCAGGAATACGGCGTTCGTCGAGATGACAACCTTTCTATCCTCAGGATCATAAAATAAACCACCCTTTGTCCCTTTTAGATACCCAACGAATAGACATACCTTTGTTTTTTGATTCCATCTTATCTCGCTTGTCCTTCCGCACATGTGCTGGACAACCCCAAATCCTAAAGTGCTGTAGGTTTGGCTTTCGCTTCAACCACAGCTCCCAAGGAGTTAGGGGTACTGACTTTGATGGAACAAAGTTCAAAATATATGCTGCCGTCTCTAGGGCATATCCCCAAAAACTAGGTGGCAATATTGCATAACTCATCATAGTCCGAACCATGTCTAACCAAGTTCGGTTTCTCCTCTCAGATACACCGTTCTGTTGTGGTGTCCTTGGTACAGTCAACTGGGATACGATCCCATACTCACGCAGGTACCCAATAAATTCATCCGATAGGTATTCGCCTCCTCGATCCGATCGAAGAGACTTGATACTTTTACCCGTCTGCTTTTCTGCTTCAGCTCTGAACTCCTTGAGCTTATCAAAGGATTCAGACTTCCGCCGCATTAGGTATATGTATCCAAACCTCGAGTGATCATCCGTGAAGGTGATGAAATACTCGAAGCCTCCTATGGCACGGACACTTATGGGTCCACATACATCAGTGTGTACCAACTCCAATACCTCCTTAGATCTGCTACCTTTGACTCGGAAAGACCTTTTAGTCATCTTGCCTTCTAGGCAAGACTCACACGTCGGTAGGCTTTCTGAAACATTTGGACTTAAGAGTCCTACCTTAACCAACCTGTGAATCCTGTCTGAGGCTATGTGTCCAAGTCTTAGATGCCAAAGGAGTGTTGGATTATCTGAGAAATTTTTCCTTTTAGATGAATTAATCACACAAGCTTCAGTTATGTTATCCTGCTTATGATTGGAGTTAATTACATAGAGACCATTCTGTATCTTTCCCTTACAAACAAAGGAACCATTCAATTTAATTGACACACCAGAAGCATCAAATAAAACTGAAAAACCTTCATTATTCAATAAGAAAACATAAATTAAATTACGTCTCAAGGACGGTACATAAAGTATGTCTCTAAGTAATAAACTTCTTCCATTAAGGAACTGCAAGATGATATCTTCAACTGCTTCAGCCTCTGCCACGGCCTCAGTTCTCATGCTTAGGATTATCCCCCCATCACCCAGTTTTCTTGTCTCCTTGAACCCCTGTAAATTATTGCAAGCATGGTTAGTGGAACTAGAATCCGCAATTCATGAAACTGGAGAACAACTGGATGCTACTAGGGATTCCACTATGTGGATTTGAGATATACCTGTCTCAGCCTACTTGGGAGCCGCGCGGCAGTCGCCCTTCCAGTGCCCCTTCTTGCCGCATCGGACACATTTTTCTTTGGGCTTCGCCGGACCATTCTGCTTGGGAACCTGCAACTGCACCTGGCCCATCTTCACGGGCTTCTTAGACTTTCTTTTTTGAAACTTGCCCTTGGCTTTCAGAGAAGAATTCCGCTCCACGTTTAGGGATTGGGCTCCTGCCTTCATCCCGTCCTCTGCCGCCTGGAGCACCGCTAGGAGCTCTGCATTAGACATCTTCAACCGGTTAAGATTGAAGTTGGTAACGAAGCCCTCAAACGCTCCTGACAGAGACGTAAGGAAAATGTCGATCTGGATCTCTGCATCCAAGATGACATCGAAGGAACCAAGCTCGTTCACATAGCCAAACAACTTCAGCATATGATCCCTAACTAAAGTCCCCTCTGCCATCTTCGTGGACACCAATTTCTTGATGGTCAGGTAACGAGTTACCCGACTACGACCCTCAAACATTTCCTTCAGGTAGAGCATCATGTCTGAAGCAAAGGCCATGTCTTCGACTTGCTTCTGAAGGGCGGTCTGCAAGGATGCCACTATGTAGCACTTGCACATCTCATCAGCATCTAGCCAGTCTTTCCATTTCTTTAACTGGGCCTCAGTTGCATCTGGTCCCGGCATGGCCGATTGGGGGGTACTTATGGCAATTGTGTGTTTGCCAACCCTTAGGACGAGCATCAGGTTACACTTCCAGTCCTCGTAGTTTGGTCCCGTAAGTTTGTTATCATTAAGTATGGAGGCAAGGGGGTCGAGCTTGGTCATGATTTCTGTAAACAATGGTTTAAAGCAATAGTTAGGGTCTACTACAATCTATTTCATAGAATTTAGAAATATATAATGTCTACTCCAGCAGCTATGTCTTCACCACCTCAAGTGGAGACATCCAGGAATCTAAATTCCCTGGGCTGGAGCACTGAGACTATCGGCCCTAAATTGGAGACAACATCTCGGTGAGAGCATGCAACCGCTTCTGCTAACGGGGTTTTTACGACCCAGTCTTTATCAGAATTACCCATGGTAAACTGAAAGACCTCCCAGTCTCCTTTTGGCCAGCTTTATGTGACCCGCGTGCGCAGCAACAGCGGCTTCACACAAGCTTTCGGATGCTTCCCACAAATCTAGGTGGTGTCGACAGGGGGGTTCATAGGCTCCCGCGGTGCAGGATAAAACCGTCACCCACTGCCACCGGCATCCTCCATGTCCCGAAGGAAACCACTAGGCGAACCAGCATGGAAGAAAATACAGCTCTCACCCAGTGGGAATATCGAACTGCGTACCTCCCACCCCGACCCTTAGCCGGTTGATTGTGGAGGCCAGGGGCTCCCCTTTGAAGGGAACCTCTTACACATCCCTTCTTTATGAGGTTTTATGCATATCTAGAAAGGTCACGACCTCCTAGACTTAGACCCTGGTCTACCGTGCTCCTACTAGGATTATAAACCTTCCCGCAAAGCATTAGTATCCTCGAAAAATATCATAGTCCCTACCTTGAATACTCAGCTTTCGCCTTTCTTGCAAGGATCACATTACATAGATTCCAAGGATCCCGATACTTCACTAGTTTATCCATAATCCTAAGATCTGGAGCCTAGCCTAAGGTCAACGTGGAAAGGACTCCCACTACGATGACGGCCTCGTTCACAATTTGATGCCTGATGTCATAGTAGACCTCATCTCATTACAGGTTTCGATGCTGGCCAAATAAGGACATCCGACAACCTCCGCCGGACCTCAACCTAATGGTGGCATAACCAAATCGTGATGAGTTCATACTACCATCAAACGTCATCTAAAAACGGGTATCACACAGTGAAATCCTAACCTAACTTGGTCGCTAGGACCACGTGGGGAAAGGGCATCCCACTAGGGTTATCATACTTCTTATGGAGACATTAGTTAATTATCTCTAAATAAATCTAACACTGCGTCTATCTCGGTGCACAGTACTTGGCTACCTGAACTACCACGAGGGCGGTTACTGCCTTTCCTTTTAGCTAGCCACCAAGTTCGCACGTGTTAGAAGCATATAGAGATACCGATGAATCCATAATCTTAGTACTAACCCTAAGCATGATCTAGAGACTAACTCACAAGCAAGAATGATAATCACATTATCATCGGGGTTCTCTAAATACTGAATAAAGAGAAGCAACAAAGAAAGCATCCAAACTGAATCAAGTCCAGGGTCCGACCCCTGAACCTGAATAGCACAGCCAAGATATCCTGCTCTTCCGTTCTGCACGATCTCTGACGATGATCCCCTTCATCGCCAACATGTACGCTTTCGTCGGGTCTTTGCAAGCCATGGTATCGCTTGCCCGAACCGTGGATGTAGCATCATCTCCTTCTTCCTGTGACCGAAAAACTAACACGCTCCGAGCAAGTGCTCATTCGTGTACAATTTCGCTAGAAAAAAAAGAAGACAATCCTAGAAACATGGCCAGGGAACCGAGGATGGTCAACCCCCACCCTCGCCCATCTAGAGCCTTACAAATCCACAATAATAATCAATGCAAAATAAAATCCGGGGTCCGACCCCCGGATGCATGCAATCACAGATTACTATTTAGTGCGGCACCTGCAAAAAGATGATACATAACACAATCCATATGCATGATCTACGCCGAACCCCGCCGAAAACATATGTCATCATATATTCACATGATGTTTTCACGAATTCATGCATGAAACATACACCAAAGCGTGCTCTGATACCAATTGTTAAAATTGGGTTCCGCTAATCAGAGTCACAGCGGAAGCAAAAAGAAAGATCCGAAGATCATATGGTGTATGTTTCATTACAATTCGTGATACAAAACAATCTACATGCAAATCTATGATCTTAGCATATGTGCGGACACCCAAGAGGCATACTACGATCTACGGAAGACATGCATGCATCTACTTAGGTGTTTAGATTCATCATACCTTATGGATCTATGATCCAGAGATTACGGAACGATGAAGAACCACACTTGAATCGCAAGGAAAACTGTCGGATAGCATCTTGTCCTTTGCGAATTGAAAAATCCTCGAAATCCCGTCTCTGAGTGCAAGGATTTCGAGCCGACGGAAGAATCCGTTGCGAAAACGATGGCAAGCCTCGAGATTTTCTCCTCCTCTTTCTCCTTTCTTCCTTCTCCTTCCTTCCTCTTCCTTCTCCCTTCTTCTTCCTCTCTTTTCCTTGGCCGAAACCACAAAGGAGGAGCTATAGGGGTCGGATTTTTGAAAGGGAGGGAGTAGAAGCATTAGGGCCGGCCCTCCTCTCCCTATTTCCTTTATAGGGCCGGTCTCCCATGGCTCCAAGGAGCCTAGGGCCGGCCCCTAGGTGGATAGGGATGAGAGGGGGTCGGATTTAGGTCTTCCGGGTGTCTATCGTGAAGTCCGGACGAAAACGCCCTTCACGAAAAGCGGAAAACTGAAAGTGAGATTGAGTGAGGTGCGCTACTCGGAATCGAGTTCCGTCAGCGCCTGTGAGCTCCTGGAATTATTCCGCTCAATCTAAGATCCATATTCAATATGTTCTGAGCCATATTTCAATATTTACCAAAATACCCCTACGGCCCGTAACACATGTGAATTAGGTTCTTTGGCTCCGGGCTTGCGCTCCATCGCGCTACTTCGCATCCAACGTATCCAACTAGGTCAGGGAACAATTCCTATACGCAACGACAGGGTGGAACCTTCAGGGTTCGGGATCTCTAGCTCCAATCGGATCCCTGATTAACTGTTCCGGTGACACACCGAAAGTTCCGTTAATCAGCCCTAATCCGATTAACCCGCGTAGCCACCCAGAGTGCGACGCGAGTTGAACTCTAGTGATCCTAAACTTATGTTACTCCCTCGTAACCCTGTTCTCTACTATACTCCGATAATCCTTATCCCTCCTATTACTGGTGCTATGATACGACTCGGGCGGTGGGGAGCACCGTCAGATCCCGATCGATCATCTGACTAAGGTTTGATGACTCGTCATCTATAACACCACACACCTTCCGGTGCTATGCCTAGCATCCGGAACATCGTCACTCATACTGACAACCACTAGGCCTGGGTTAACTGTGTGGACAAATTGACTCATCAAAATGCACCCATCCAACACTGGACGTCGGATAACCTGTAGGGATTACATGTCACTCAAGCGCCAGCCGGGTAACCCAACGTACCGTGGTTTTGGACTATGGAAGGTCCGCACACGTTGGCACATCAAAGCACCACTCAACTGATTGGCCCAGTGAGCATGGTCCCTCAGGGTTAAGGACAAATTATCTATAGTAGTAAGACAGTTTCTGCACCAGTGTCTGAATCACTGAACTGTGCACCGTCTTGGTTCCTGTTCAACACGATCATCGTGCTTGGTCAGCTGAATAGGAATCCCACGTTCCCGTGGTGGAGTACCCTATGACATATGGTGCGTTAGTAACCCTAGAATATTTAGAATGTTCTGAATTTTTATGAGCATGATCACCCTATCTTAGATAGGACCCCCGCAAAAAATTGGCTCATTCTAAAACTTCTAGAGGCATCAAATATGTTTTTCAATTTAACGGTTAAAATGGATGGCCAATAAAGCTTCTAGCATTTGATGCCCCCATAAGTTTTAGAATGCTTTGATTTTTTGTGGACATTCTATATAAGGTAAGATGATCACCCTCAAAAAAATTCAGCACATTCTAAACATTCTAGCATTATTAATTCACCATATGTCATAGGGTACTCCCTATGACATGTCATAGGAACCCAGACCTCATATATATATATATATATATATATATATATATATATATATATATATATATATATATATATATATATATATATATATATATATATATATATATATATATATATATATATATATATATATATATATATATATATATATATATATATATATATAGGGCGCGGGGATGCTGGACCTGAGGTGCAGCAAGAACGCTGCACCTCGGCCTTGTTTGACCCCCCTAGAGGTTTTGGAATTGGATGAAATTTGGTGAGGGTGTTGTCTAGGGTAAGATGATCATCCTCACAAATTTTCATCAAATTCCAAAACTTGTAGGGGCCTCAAATGGTCGAAGCAAAATCGCAGATTTTGCAAAATCTGCAGTCACCTACAGATTTTGCCGATTTTGCTTCGACCATTTGACCCCCCTACAAGTTTTGGAATTTGATGAAAATTTGTGAGGATGATCATCTTACCCTAGACAACACCCTCACCAAATTTCATCCAATTCCAAAACCTCTAGGGGGGTCAAACAAGGCTGAGGTGCAGCGTTCTTGCTGCACCTCAGGTCCAGCATCCCCGCGCCCATATATATATATATATATATATATATATATATATATATATATATATATATATATATATATATATATATATATATATATATATATATATATATAGAGGAATGGGATGCTGCCTATCAAAGCAGCATTTTTTGCTGCTTTGAAACATTGTTTGACCATTCTAGAAGTTTTGGAATTTGATGAAATTTGGTGAGGGTGTTGTCTAGGGTAAGATGATCATCCTCACTAATTTTCATCAAATTCCAAAACTTCTAGGGGGTTCAAATGGTCGAAGCAAAATCAGTCGTCTGCAGTCACCGTTAAAATCTGCAGCATTTTGCTTCGACCATTTGACCCTCTTAGAAGTTTTGGAATTTGATGAAAATTTGTGAGGATGATCATCTTACCCTAGACAACACCCTCACCAAATTTCATCAAATTCCAAAACTTCTAGGATGGTCAAACAATGTCTCAAAGCAGCAAAAACGCTGCTTTGATAGGCAGCATCCCGTTTCTCATATATATATATATATATATATATATATATATATATATATATATATATATATATATATATATATATAGAAATGCTTGAATGCGGCATGCGGTAAGTGCGGCACCTACCGCATGCCGTCTGATGCACTGCTGCGTGCATGCGATGCACGCAGCGCGTGCATCAGACGGCTGCGGTGCTGTGCCGCACGTACCGCATGCCGCAGCATAGCATGCCCCTATATATATATATATATATATATATATATATATATATATATATATATATATATATATATATATATATATATATATATATATATATATATATATATATATATATATATATATATATATATATGGCTGTTACGGTGAGCTGTGGGCTGCCGGGGGGGAAAGTGAGCTAAGGGTATTTTGACCCACCAAGAAGTTATGGAATTTGATAAAATTTGGTGAGATTGTTGCCTAGGATAAGATGATCATTCTCACCAATTTTCATCAAATTCCAAAACTTTTAGGGGGGTCAAATGGTCGAAGCAATTTTAACGATGACTACAGATGACAGAAATTACTTCAACCATTTGACCCCCCTAGAAGTTTTGGAATTTGATGAAAATTGGCAAGTATGATCATATTATCCTAAGCAACAACCTCACCAAATTTCATCAAATTCCATTACTTCTTGGGGGGTCAAAACACCCGCAGCTCACTTTCCCCCCCGGCAGCCGACAGCTCACTGTAGCAGCCCTATATATATATATATATATATATATATATATATATATATATATATATATATATATATATATATATATATATATATGGGGAGGTATACTGTATGCGCGGAAAAGATGTGGGTCGTCTTTATTGCACAAAACAAGATTACAAGAGTGGCTGGGACCCGGGAGGCTCGGGTGTGGCGAGTCCGGGTTGCGGCGAGTGTTGATCAGGGGATTGTGGGAGAGATCCCCTGGAGGGTCCCTTTGATCCGCGTCTCCACGTGGTGTTCGTGCGAGAGCTCTGAAGGGGTTGCCCAGGACAGGGGTCTTTAAAGGGTGAGGGCTTTTGAGAGGCTAAGAAATATCCATTGTTTCTTTGGTCCCTTCAATGCTTCGTGCTTCCTCGGCTAGGGGGTTTTCAGCTTCATTCCTCGGTCTTCGTGTCTTCCTCGCTCCTTACTTGACCTCGGCGTCCTTGATCGTCGATTCGCGGTGTCGATCGTGCTTTTGGCATCGGCTTTGGCTTTGGCTTTTGGCTTTGGCTTGGCTCTGGCGTGGCTCTGGCTTTTGCTTTGCTTTGGCGCTTGCGCTTGGACGTGGACGGGGGAGACTTGCGATGCTTTCGTTCTTCCGGAGTTCGCATCGTATCGGCTAGAACGTGTGGTGCTTTTGCTCGAGACCGACGTAGTCGCTTGGCATAGGCACTTGCGTTGCTTTGGCGCGGGCTTTACCGGGGCTTTTGCTTTGGCTTCTTGCGTGGGCTTTGGCTTTAGCGTCAACTCGGTCTTCTTCTCGAACGACGTGGGCTACTTCTTCGGTGCTTCGACGGTTTGGGTGTCGACTGGACTTCTCTTCTTCTCCGAGCTTCTTTGGCGTGATCGGAGTCGAAGAATGCTTTTGAAGATAGTGGGGGTAGCACCGATCTTCATGCGACGGTTGTAGCGCCGGCTTTGCTTCGAAGATGACAGGTGTAGCGACGCTTCAGGTAGTCCTCTCCAGGCTTTCTTCTTTGTGGATGGAGCAGATGTTTGTCGAAGGCGACGAGTTGATGACGCTTTGTTCCTCTTCTCCGGGCTTTGGAGCTTGATCGGAGTTGAGGGTTTGTTGGAGCCGACGGGGTAGTGCCGCTCCGAGCTTCTTCTCCGGCCTTTGCTTCTGGCGTCTTCGGAGTCGAAGGGTCTTCTTCTCCGAGCTTTCTTCTTCGTGCAACGAGTCGAAGTCTTGATCTTCTTGTGCAAGGGTCTTCACGTTGATGAGGGCTTTCAATGGACTAAGCCGGTCCCGAAGGGATAGGCTTGCCCGTGCCTCGTGAAGTCTTGGGTCGATGAAGAAGCATTTTCTCTTCTGCAGAGCTTTCTTGCTTCGTCTTCAATCTTTGACCTCTTGAGCCTTCCCCCTCCCCCTCTATTTATAGGCAAAAAGAGGGGGGGGGAAGATATGGGAAGTTTTAATTTTAAATCCCTTTAATATCTCCCCCATAATTGCCAAGGATTTATTCATCTATTGATGAGGGGAATAAGTCTTTATTCGTTTTCCTTTTCTGACAGGGCAATTATGGCTGAATTTTGCACACGAAATCGATGGCGACCCGGCTCTTCTTCTTGTCCGTCGGATCGAGGGATCGGCGCAGATCCACGTGTGGATAGACGTCATGCGCAACCTCCCCCCGCGCATGGTGGTAATTCTTTCCTTTTATTTCTTTTCTTTCCTTTTCTTTTCTTTCCTTTTTCTTTTCTTTCCTTTCTTTTCTTTCCTTTTCTTTTCTTTTCTTTCTTTTCTTTCCTTTCTTTTCTTTTTCCTTTGCAAGGCCGGCCGCCCCCCGCCCCCATGGGGTTCGGATCCCTACTAGGGGCCGGCCCCCCATGGGGTTCGGGTCCCTAGTAGGGGCCGGCCGGGTGGGTCCCACTTAAGGGTGGGCCTGCCCGGTTACCTTGTCGGGCGTGAGTCGGGTCCGGGTCCGTATTGGCGCGCGCTAGTCGGGTCCGAGTCGGAGTGCGCGTCGGGTTTGTATCCGCGTAGGTGCACGCAAGTCAGGTCCGGGTTAGACAAAATTCGTGTGTCTACAAATGCCCCCTCAAGGACGAGTGCGTCGGTGAGAACGTGTAGGGTTTAGACACGTAGGAGTCATAGAGCACTTGTCCTTGATTCCTTTTGTGGACAGGGTTGGGGGTCTATTTAAGGACCCCTATCCCCTTCATCCGAGATTCTGCTCTTTGCGAAGGTTTCGCCGGCTTCTGGAGACCGTCGTCGGAAGAGAGCTGCCTGGGGTTGCACGCGACTTTCTCTGTCTTCCCGGTGTCGCCTCTTTCGTCGGCGGCGGCAATGATGGCGCGTGATCTGAAGGTTGTTGCGAAGACGGGCTCGAAGCGGCGTTGCGACGAGGACCGAGGCGAGGAGGATAGAGGAGCGCGGCTGAGGTGCGGGTCGCCTTCGCCGCCTCTCTCTTCCTCTTTCTTCTTCTTCTCCTTCTTTCCTTCTCTTTCCCCCCCCCCCCCCTCTTTTTTTTTTCTTTTTCTTTTTCTTTCTTTCTTTCCTCTTTTCTTTCTTTTTTTCCTTTCCTTCTCTTCTCTGGTTCTGGGTTGTGGGAGTAGCAGCGGCAGCAGCGCGCGAGCGGCGGCAGGGTCGCGGCGCGGTGCGCAGGCGGTGGAGCGGGCGGCGGCCGGCGCGGGGCAGCGGCTGCGGGCGCAGGGTCGGGCGACGCGAGGCCCGAGGGAGGCGGCGGCCGGGTCGGGCTCGGCCCCGACCGGATCGGAGAGGGGGGGGGGGGCGGCAGCGTCCCCGAGTTGGGCGCCCCCCCCCCCCTCGGTTGCGTTGGCGACGGGGTCGGGCTCGGCCCCGACCGAATCGGAGAAGGGGGGAGCGGTCCCCCACTCTGCAGTTTGGCCTCCTTTTTTTTATTTTTTATTTTTTAAGCTGCGGGCCCGACTGTTGCTGCTGCCCTTCTTATTTATTTATTTTTTTTGGTCGGGGGCGAAGAACAGTAGTGGCGAGCGTGCATGGCGCGCCAGTTGCGGCGCGGCGCGGGCGTGGGTTCACTGGCGAGTGACACGGAGTCGTGCGGCGAGGGCCGGGCTGGCAGGTGGCTGCGGCTCCGGCTGGGTGGCGTCGGCGTAGTCGGCCAGCACGGGTGGTGTGCGGACGCCGCATGGCAAAAGGGTAGTTGGCCGGCACGGGCAGCGCATGGGCCCCGGGGGTGCGGCGCGAAGGCTCAGGTGCAGTGGTGTCGTAACCTTGAGTCGGGCGATCCTCCTGACAGGGGGCTGTAGGCCCCTCGGTTTTTTTTTTTTTTTTTTTGCGCACGCTTGTCTTGACTCGCTTCCTTTCATGGTTCTCCAGGATTCGAGTCTTTGAGAGCTTGACTTCGCCAGGGTGGATAGCTGAGGACTTCTCCGATGGGAGGAGGTGCCTTCGCTTTCCCCTTACACGGGTGTACCGTTATCGCAACTCGAGGTGGGAAGACCTTCTGTCGTTGCTCCGTGTTTTTATCCATGAGCGCATCACGGAAGATGGGATCGCCGACGCGACTTGTGGGATGCTGAAGCTGAGCTAGAAAATCTACACCGACGAAGGGATCTCCACGAAGCTCCTCCGCCCAAGTTTGAGCACTCCTTTCCACCATTGTGATGAAGATTTCGTGCCCACTCCGATAGTTGCCTTGAAGATATGCTCCCGATTGACCCGATGGGGTACCGACTCTTGGCCTCGGGGAGACGTGCAATACCTTTGCGGTTTTCGTGAATGGATGAGCGAGCTCTACGAGGTCTTTGGGGCAGAACCTGAGATGAATTCATTGGCCAAGTTTCTGGCGCCGGTTCGTCGAGAATACAGCCGTCCTGAAGGGATGTATCGCGCTCTTTGTGAACTCTGGTGCCCGGCCACCAACACTTTCTTTACTGGAGCGGGAGAGATAGGGATCTCACTTTGTAACGTCCACATTGTCTCTGGATGCCCTGAAGTACGAAATTACTACCAGGAGGAGGTGCCAGCTTTAAAGGACCTGTTGGACAGCAGCTTTGCTCTGAGCTCCTGCCTTCTTCTATTCAAGGCATATGCCGTCATTGCGGCGCGAGATCAGTCAGACCGAGTGCGTCCTTCTTCCTGGGTTGATTTTTGGTTCAGAGGTGAGTACAGGTCCCCGGCACCTTCGGCTCACCCGATGTGGAAGATCGCTCAAATGAAAAGGCCCCCCGCTTCGTTCTTTTGTGAGGCCCATCGAGTCCTTAGCTCGAGAGAGGTACTCAATGGAGGGAAAACAGTGTCCCTGGGAGATCCTCGACCTGAGGCGTGACAGCGAGGAGTGGCGGGCGATTTATCGAGCCGCCGGGCTGGTCATCTTTCTTTGCCGGTTCGTGCTTCCCTGTTCTGGCGAGGTCATCCGTCCGGGGACCTTTCTTGCAGCTTCCAGGATGGCGAGGGAGGAACTTTTCAATATAGCCCCGGCCATCTTATGCGCCTTGTACCGGGGTCTCAGTGGAACTTATTGGGACTTGTCCAGCTCGGATAATGCAAAGGAGGAGCTTGGTCGGTCTGCTGCGTTCGGACATCTGCACTACCTGTACGGCTAGATAGCTCTTCACTTCCCGAAGAGGATCTTTGCTAGACGCGGACATCCAGCCGACCTGTCGTTCCTGCCCGGGATAGGCGGGATCTTAAATGCTTATATTAGTTGGGAGCGCTCGAGGGAGTGTGCTCGCACTCTTTTGCGGAGGATGGGAGGCATCGACTTCGAGTTTCTGTCAGAGCATTCGGTGCTACCTTTGGAGAGGTCGATTGTCTATGACAACGAGGAGCTCTCGGACGGCTTATATTGGAACATGGTCAGTTGTCGCCCTGGCTACTTGGTTTGGCGCAAGGGGGACGTGGTGGAGGTGGAGCAGTACTCCCCTCATCGTTTTGCTCGCCAGCAAGGATTTCGACAAGAAGTTCCCGGTATGCCTCAGTAGTTGCAGGGGCGCATTTGTCCGCAGGAAGGTTACCGTCTCTGGGCTTCTCTCTATGCTCGATTGACTGGCGGTAGCTTCTTTCCCGGGACCAAGTCGGGGTCTCGGGATGCCGCCACTCCGGAATACTGCAAGTGGATTGACGAACGAGTTTCCCCCTTGCTTGCAAGTCTTCCGGTTGACGTTCTGGCGGGCAGCGAGTTTAAAATTTTCCGTTTTGATCCTGCTGCGGGAGTGGAAGATCGTCGCCTCCGTTTGGGGCATCAGAGGGCCCAGAAGAGTTGCAACCGTCTTTTCAGTGCTCGCCGTGTCCCTTCTTCGGCTCCTGTGTTGGAAGTCGACCTCACCAGTGCCCCCGGGCCATCCTTTCTTTCGAAGACTGGTGTTGAGGGCGCCCCGCCCAAAAGAAGAAAGGTTTGCATTCCTCGATGGATGACCTCTAGGGTCCCTTGTCCAGTAGAGGATACCGAGGAACCCGGACTTCTAAAAGATGAGGTGATCCCTCCGTCTAGGGCTGCTTCGTCCGATCTCGCAGGTATGGAGTTTTCTTTATTTTACTTTCTTTCTATGCTCGGGAAGTTCCATCATACTGAGCAGTGTATTTCTTTTGGACAGATTCCGTTATAGTGGTAGAGCGCGGGGCGGGCCTTTCGAAGGCATCTCTTGGGCATTCGTCTACTGGGGCCGCGCGGGAAGTACTTGGGGAGTGCGGGCTAGATGTCCCTCCCGATGATCTGGATCTCCTCGGGGTTTGCGGGGAGAACTTCCCTAGTGGCGATATTGATCTGGACGGTATTGATGTCGACGCTTTGTCTTTCCATGAGGAGGCCAAAGTTTCGAGTGTTGACAAGCGGCGTTCCCCGATTGCTGTGCCCTCGGGCCTGTTGGAGGAGACGTTTGTCGCAGCGGTGGCGGCGGTTTCTCCAGTTTCGCTGACTTCGTTGGCGAAGGCGGTCCCCGGCGCGATTGTAGCGGAAGGGAAGGCTTTGCCCACCTACTCTGAGGCACCTCGACCGAGCTTAAGGCCGAGGAGCAGAGTTTCAGAGTTTCTTCTTGCGAGCTGCCGGCAGTATATCAAGTCAACATTGGAGCCCTTTCAAGATGCTGGCTTTGGCGCCCTCCAGGACTAGTGGTCGACGGATGGTGCAGAGTTTTGCGTGAGCCTGGAGGAGTTCAAGATTGACAGTTCTTCTTTTGTCGCCCAGATGAACTTGCTCGTGACTGATAGCGAGGTTTATCGCTCACGGCGAGCTTTACTAGAGGGGAGCACTCCTTCTGAGCTGGCGGCCGCCGAGGCGAGCTTGTGTCAATTGGAGCAACAGCTTGCGGAGGCCGCTTCCAGCCTGTCGAAGGCTCAAAAGAAGATAGAATCAGTGTGCGTTTCACTTCGGAAGGTGGAATCTCGTCTGGAGCGAGCTGAGACCGCAGAGAGTGCTTTGAAGGCGAGCTACTTGAAGCAGCAGTCAGACTTGGCGGCTCGCTGCGAGCTTTTGGCCACGCATCCTGTGGAACTTCAGCGAGTGGAGGCTACTAGAGAGGAGTTAATGTGCCGCCTTCGAGCTCTGGACACCTTTTTCTAGCGGCTCCTTGTCTAGTCGTTTTGCCTTGTAGCTTTCTTTTATGCTATGTACCGCCCTTCTTTTGCATATCTAATAATATTGCCTTGTTCTGCCGTATTTATGCATGGATCCTTGTTGGCCTTTTCTTTTGGTCGGACTGAACCTGAAGTAACTTCTCAGGCTACCTACATACCCCCCTAAGGGGGATCAAGTCGCACGTAGTTCATTTTTTTTTTTTTTGCAAGGGGTGTGGCCTTGCTTTAGGCGTAGTACCTTTTGAGGTACTTGCCGTTGATAGGGCCGAGTGTCAGCTCTTCTGGTGTAGTGAGGAGATAGGCGCCGTTGCAGTAGACCTCCTTGACGGAGTGCGGGCCATCCCATTTGGCATCAAATTTCTTCCCTCCTCGATGCGAGAGGATGATGGGGCGTTTGACTGCCAGCACCAGTTCCCCTATCTGGAATGATCGAGGACGGATCTTCTTATTGAAGACGCGAGACAGTCTGGCCTGATAACACTCCAGACGTTGCTGAGCTTCGAGGCGTCTTTCGTCCAATGCTTCTAATTCTGCTAGGCGGAGTTGGGCGTTGTCGTCGCTGGTAAGACCTTCTTGGATTGCTATCCTGAGCGATGGGATCTGGAACTCGAGCGGAAGAACAGCTTCTACACCATAGACGAGGGAGTACGGTGTTGCTTGTGTCGGCATACAGAAGGACGTCCGATAAGCCCATAGCGCTTCGCCCATGCGTTCGTGCCAGTTTTTCTTCGTCTTTGAGATGGTTTTCTCCAGCAGCTTACAAAGAGTCTTGTTGAAGGCCTCTGCCAGACCGTTGGCCGGAGCGTTGTACACCGTCGAACAATTCTACTTAATGTTGTACAATGCGCAGAACTGGCTGACGGCAGCATTCTTGAATTACTTCTCGTTGTCTGTTACGATGTAGCGAGGGACTCCATATCGGAAGATGATGTCATTCTGGATGAAGCTGATGACGGAGTGCTTTGTAACTTCCCATAGAGCTGTTGCTTCAGCCCACTTGGAGAAGTAGTCCGTTGCCGCCAGAATGTAAAGATGTTGCTTGGATGACTTGGGTAGGGGGCCGACAATATCGAGTCCCCATCCGTCGAAGGGCCATGATGCGATTGTCGGGTGCAGAGGTTCCAGAGGTTGACGGATGTAGTCCCCGTGCAGCTGGCAAGCGTGACATCTTTTCGCGTACTCCAAGTTGTCCTTGATCATGGTGGACCAGTAATATCCCATCCTCCTGACTCGAAAGTGGAGCTTCGTGCCAGACTGGTGTGAGCCACAGATTCCAGTGTGTACTTCTTCCAGTGCTGCTTCTGTCTCTTCCTTTGTGAGGCATCTCAATAGTGTGTCATCGTAGCTTCGGCGGTACAACTCGTTGTTGAAGTGGTAGAATTTTAGAGATCGTCGGTGGATGTCGACTTTGTGCTTCAGATCTTCAGGGAGTTTACAATGGACGAGATAATCCACAAAAGGCTGCCTCCAGTCTCGCTCTTCAATTTCGAGGACGTGCACCGCGTTGGTTTGAACTGGAATTTCGATTGGACCTTCTTCTTCGGTGATCACTATTCTTTTGCAGACGGGGACGATGAGCTGACGTTCTTCTGGAAATAGGAGTGTAGCCGCTAGATTCACGAGTGTGTCAGCCTGCTGGTTGAGATTTCTGGAAACGTGCTGAATGGAAACGGTCTCTAGTTTGCCAAGGAGCTCCAACGCTCGTGCGTGCAACGGCACCAGGTCTTCTTTGTTGACTTTGTATGCCCCCAAGACTTGCTGGATAACAAGTTGAGAGTCACCGAAAATCTCAAGTCTTTGAAGCTTCATTTCGTTGGCAAGTTCAAGACCAATGAGTAGAGCTTGATATTCTGCCACATTGTTGGAACATGATTCCGACAGCAGGAGGGAGAAGGGGAGTACTTCGTTGTCTGGAGAGACGAAGATGACTCCGGCTCCCGCTATATCTTGTCTTGCTGCACCGTCAAAGAATATTTTCCAGGACGGGGCGATGTCGATGGAGAATACTTTTTTGTCTGGGAGGGGATATTCTGCGAGGAAGTTTGCGAGAGCTTGCCCTTTGACTGCTTTCTGTGGTACGAAGGTGATATCAAATTCAAGTAGAAGCAGCGCCCACTTGGCCAGACGTTCGGAGAGCACTGGTCTTGGCATGATGTACTTGAGGGGGTCGGCCTTCGAGACGAGTCTGACGGTGTGAGCCAGCATATAGTGTCGCAGTTTTTTCGTGGCGAAGATGAGCGCCAAGCAGACCTTCTCGATCGGGGAGTAATTTAGCTCTGCGCCGACGAGAGTACGACTCAAGTAGTAGCAAGCCGTCTCCTTACCAAGTTCATTGTTCTGAGCCAGGAGTGCCCCCAAGGATTGCTCCTGGGCACTAATGTAGAGGACTAACGGCCTTCCTTGAACTGACGCTGATAGAACTTGCGGCTTCAGTAGATAAGCTTTGATGTTTTGGAGTACTTTGATGCGATCTAAACTAATCCTAAATTAAGGGGTTAATTTGATCTAAATTATAACTCGCAAGTGCACGAATCGCTTTGTAGGAGCGGTACGTATTACGAGGTCGATCCCACAGGGATTGCTAATGAGGGAACTGTCTAATCTAGGGTTATTAGTTATTTAAACCTAAATTACTTAATGAGCAATATTATTGATTTGGTTTTATAAGATTGTGATGGAAATAGTAACTAAGCAGTATTAAAGTATGCAATTAACTAAAGTAATGCGGTGTAGTGTGAAAGTTCGGATATGGATGAGATACTAAGGCGGTCGAATCCACCGCTAGATCATCGTAGATGCTATGTTTAGATTATGTTGTTCTAAATCTATGCGAGTAGCATGTGGGAAACAAATCCCGTGCTTCCTCGAGATGCGATCGTTAAAGCGTTAAATATAATTATCTAATATTGGATTCAACTCAAGCATGGGTAATAAAACGAAGCATCACACATCTAGGTTAAGCACAACGGATCAAAGCACATGAGCAGAGCATCCGATGTCTGAGTTAAGCATGCAAGATCTGGGTTTTAATTCTTCGATTAAAATAGGCCTAATTGCATGATGATCAATTATAGCGCTAACTACAAAACATACATGGCATGGATTGTGAGAGCAAATTGAATCATCAATTAATTGAGAATTGAATCGCATTAAACATTCAGGAGCATTGGCATAGAACACATAAAATAAAGCTAGCATCTACTAGATCCAGGGTTTCATCTAGGCCTTAGCATGCAGTTTAGCTAGACATGAGTTTTGTTACATCAAAGGAAATACTGGAAATAAACGAAGTACAGATCATCCCTGAAGATTGCTCCGTGGACTTCGCCTGCCTCGATCGCATTCCTCGATGCTTTTTCCGCTTCGGCTCGTTCACGTCTTGGCTTCGATGACGGTGCGATGACGGCTCGGATGGAAGAATCACGGATGATGGCGACGGGATGTGGAGGCTTAGGGTTTTTGGATTTGGTCGGGGATGGTGGAAGATGAAGATGGTGTTCGGTGGTTCGAGCCAAGGTCGGTGGTGGATGGCAGAGGTCCGGTAGTGAGAGCCTGCTTTTTAGTTTACCCGAGCCCTCCCCTATATAGGATAGAGAGAAAGAGAATCCCGAGTGAAAGTTGGGCACGCAGGGTCTCGGCTGGGTTCCGGTTGAGCAAGAGAGAGGAGAGGATAAGGAAAGAGAGAGAATAAGGAAGGCTAGAGAGAGAAAAGATCGGATGGCTGTGATCTGGTCGAGCAGGAGAAGTCGGGGGTTGTTAAGGAAGGAGATAGAGAGAGAAAATCGGAAAGGGGTGGGCTGATCGCAGGTTTTCTCGGGTTTCCACGTTGGGTGGCTAGAGAGAGATAAGGGGGAGATCTAGAGAGATTTAGAGAGAGAAAGTAGGGAACGGGAGAGAAAGAAGGAGGGCGAGATAGAGAAGGAAAGAGAGAATAAAAGGAAAGAGATTTAGAGAGAGAGACGATCTCATGGGAACCGGTTTAGAGGGAGAAAGATCTGGGCGGCTGAAGGTAAGAGGCTGAATGGGTTTTAGAGAGAGAGAGAGAGTCGGGTTGCTATGCGTTGCATGCCATCAGGTTTGGTGCAATGGAGGGCTGTGATCGCATGGGTTCCAAGTGATCAAGGGGTTCTGATGGGTTTGCATGCAGGTTGGGTTTAGTTAGGAAAGAGAGGAGGAGAGAGAGCTGGGTGCATTGGAGTTGCATGTGATTGGGCTATTGGATCGGACGGCTGTGATTAGGTGAGAGTGGATGAGCGGCTACAGCTGGGTTGGTCACATGGATCGCAGGGGCTGTTATGGGTTTAAAGGGTACCATGCATGGGAAAGGAACGGCTGAGATTAGTTTCCAATTGATCACAGGTTAGAGAGAGAGTCGGCTGGATGCCATCAGGTTTTGATAGGCTTGGTCTGAATAATGGAAGAAAGGGACGGCTGTGATATTGGGCTCCGGATGGTTGTGATTGGATGAGATGGAGAAGAGGGTAGCTGCATGGGTTTGGTCCGGGTTTGATGCATGGGTGAGTTGGACGGCTGCATGTGATCTCACACGGAGTGCTGCATGTGCATGGGTTATGCATTGAAGGGCTGTGATGGATTGCATGGGTTCGGAGATCGGACGGTGCTGGTCGGGCTAAGAGAACACGCGTGGTGGCTGCATGCGTGGGTTTGGCGAGGTGGTGGGCCGGAGTGTAAGCATGGTTTTGGACGGTCGGGATACGCATGCATGGGTTAGGTTCGGAATCAGGTTGTGCATGGATTGGATGGCTAAGGTACTGGGTATTCATGCATGGGGCCTGGGTGTAATGAAGTGCGGGTAGAGCTTGGGTTTAATGGGGTTTTGATCAGTTGAGAGTGATTAGAGAGAGAAACAAAAGGGGCGGCTGGGATTCAGATTCGGATGGCTATGATTTGATGAGATGGAACTAGGCTGGGTATTGGTCATCGTCATTCGAACCAATTGAACTCATCAATTATCTGCGTCATCCCCATTGCTTGCATGTAGGTCTTCTCAGTTGAATCATGCACTGCATCATTCATTGAAGTCTTCAATTTTCCGTTTTCCATCGTTCTTCATAATAGGCCTCCAAACAGGCTGTACAGCATCCATCAAATCGCCATGAGAATATCCACGCTTGTTCATGAAGTCCTTGAACTGACTGCATCGAAGACCGGATCAATTTCCTGAAAAACACACATAAAATGACACTTATCAGATTCAAATGTGATTATCGATGAAAGGGTAATTTGGACTTTCGGGCTCTGTATCTTTCATGCATGCAATGTATGCGAGCGAACCAATATGCCGTTGGGTTTGTATGAAAGTCTACTAGATCGTGGTGCAAAGAAACTCATGCAGTTTACGTGTATTATGAAAGTTTTACGTAGCAAAGTGACGCTATGTGCATGAAAAAGAAAGGATAATTCGCACCAAATGGACGCTCAACATACTTCTTGGCAAGCGTCGTCCAATTTGAATGACGCTCCTTTCTTCATGAGGCGATTAAACGGGCGGCACTTCCCAGCTAGGTTGGCGATGAACCTTCGGATGTACGCCAAGTGCCATTGGAGGCCTCTGAGATCTCGCACTGTCTTTGGTACAGGCATATTGACGATAGCATCAATTTTGGATTGATCTATCTCAATGCCTCGGTGTCGTACGACAAAGCCGAGGAACTTGCCTGAGGAGACCCCGAATATCCCCTTTCTAGAGAGGAGTACTTCATACTTAATCCATAACACACTAGCAATATTCTGTCTCCAAAATTGCCCGATCTGTGGGATTCTTTTGCGGCCAGAGAGGCAATGGCCATGGAGATGGATGAGAAGGTTGCGGCAGGATGGAGACAATGAGTCCCCCCTTATTGACCTGCTAAAGAGGGATTCAATGTTAGTGATCTTTTCTATTTTATGAAATTACCAGTGTATGATTTATTACTCTGCTTCGAGAATCATCTATTCAACATTACAAAGTTCCAATCTTGAAGAGCTTTTCATGCATTAGGAAACAATATTTCCTTGGGTCATCCAGTTTGTTTGAGAATAAGTATTAAGCTTCCCATTCTGATGAGTAATTTAAAATGTTTCACCTGGCAATTTTGTGTTAAATTCTCAATATTTCGTAAACCATGTTTCGCGTACAAAATTTGTACCCATATCCAATGTTTCGAGTCGGGTTTTCGGAGTCCATTGCCACCCCTTGAGAGAGTTACGGTCATTTTCGATGGAGGCAGTTCTTGCAAAATATGCCCTGCTGAAAATGGACGCCACAACTGAATCTGGGTGTCCCCATCGAATGTGGGCGCCGCAGAACAAATTTTTTCATCCCCGTCAACTTTGGGCCTCCTCGTCAAAAGCTGAAACAAGGACGCCAATTAATATGGTCGTCCTGCTGAAAATAGTTATCTCGACCAAATGTGGGCGTATTCACTACATGTGAGCGACCCCGCTAAATTTGGGTACCCTTGCCAAATGTGGATGCTTTCACCAACTATGGGTGCCCTCACAGAATGTGAACGACCCTTCGAATGTGGACGTTCTCGATGAACGTTCGTGCCGACGGGCATGTGCATTACTATTATTATCTCCACTCAAGAAATATTGTTATCACCCTCAAAATATTTTTATCTCCCTCGAAATATTATCGCCGCTCTTAAAATATTGTTCTCACCCTCAAAATCTTTTGTGTACCGACAGGCACGGGCATTACTAGTATATATATATATATATATATATATATATATATATATATATATATATATATATATATATATATATATATATATATATATATATATATATATATATATATATATATATATATATATATATATATATATATATATATATAAAGAGAGAGAGAGAGAGAGCGCATGACTTTGTATGCCCATGCAATGAAGGCTTCAATGTATGCTCCTCTATTAACATGCATAGATGTTTTTGAATTTGCTAATTTTTTGTGGATGTGATATCTATATTAAGATGATCATCTTCACAAAAAATTAGCAAGTTCTAAAACATTTCAAATTAGCTCATCAAATTAACGGTTGAAATGGACGGCTGATAAAGCTTCTAACATTTTGACTGAGCTCGATGTTTCATAATTTATTGATTTTTGATGGATATGCTATCTATAGTAATATGATCACTCCCACCAAAAATCAATAAATTATGAAACCTCTAGGTGCATCAAAATAATAGAAGTTGTATCGTCTGTCCATTTTAACCATTAATTTGATAAGCCTATTTGAAATACTTGGATGTTTCAGAACTTACTGAGTTTTTGCGAGGATGATCATCTTAACATAGATATCACATACATAAAAAATTAGCAAATTCAAAAACCTCTATATATGTTAATAGAGGCGCATATATTGAAGCCTTCTTTGTATGAGCATACAAAATCGTACTCCTCTCTCTCTCTCTCTCTCTCTCTCTCTCTCTCTCTCTCTCTCTCTCTATATATATATATATATATATATATATATATATATATATATATTTATATATATATAAAAAGAATTTTATGTAGGAATCTATGTTATCAAAGAATTTTTTGCAACTATTTCTAGTATAAAATGAGTGCCACATTGGTCTCTTTTTGAATGAAAATGTTGATATTGTATCCATTAATCAAGACTTTTCTGTTTTTGGAAAGTACCATGCGGTTGGGCGAGCTCCCGATCTATCATCGCTCTCTATGGTGTTTAGAAGCAAAGTTCTGCATATATATGATGATCATGAATGATTGTGATCAAAGACGAGCATGACTGGCCGTAGACAATGGTGAGTGCGCGCCTGATCATTAATACCTATAGTAATTTTTTTTTGGATTTTTGCGGCAAAGAGACCACTTAGGGTTAGGGGTGTCAACGGGTCGGGTCGTGTCCGCTTCGTGTCTTGTCTAGTTTCAAGTCGTGTCCAAAACCCCTAGATCCAGAGCCGACCCGTTTAACTAATCGTCTTGATCCTAAACCCGTACCCGACCCGCTAATAAACAGGTTAGGGGTGGCAATGGGTCGTGTCGTGTCGGGTTCGTGTCGTGTCTAGTCGGGTTCGTGTCCAAAAACCCCAGACCCGGATCCGACCCGTTTAACTAATTGTGTCTAGATCCTAAACCCGTACCCGACCCGCTAATAAACGGGTAGACCCGATAAGACCCGTTTATCACCCGGGACTATTCAGTTGACCCGATCCGACCCAATCCGACTCGACCCGACCTGACCCGAAAGACCCGCTGGTATTATATATTATAGTATCGGATTGCGGGTAGACCTGACCTGACCCGACCCGACACGACCCGTTGAATACTAAACGGGTCTTCCTGGGTCTACCGTGTCCAGACCCTAAACCCGGACCCGACCCGTTTATTAAAAGAGTCTATCGTGTCGACCCGTTTACGACCCGAACCTGTTTAGCCCTGACCCAGGCCCGCTAACTTCGTGTCGGGTCGTGTCGGGTCTGCCGTGTCGGGTTCGAAATTGCCAGCCTTAAAACAGGTAGACTTGATAAGACCCGTTTACCACACGGGTCTATTCAGTTGACCCAATCCGACTCGACCCGACCTGACTCGATAGACCTGCTGGTACTATATATTACAGTATCGGATTGCGGGTAGACCCGACACGACCCGTTGAATTTTAAACGGGTCTTCCCGGGTCTACCGTGTCCGGACCCAACCCATTTATTAAATGGGTCTATCGTGTCGACCAGTTTACGACCCGAACCCGTCTAACCCTGACCCAAACCCGCTAACTTTGTGCTGGGTCTGCAATGTTGGGTCCAAAATTCCCAGCCCTACTTAGGGCCAAACAGATCTATCAAATAATGACCAAGTCAATCAACAGCCAACATCGTCTCCTGACCAAGTCAATTAATTTGATGCAAGCTGGTTAGGGTCCATACCAAAGCTAGACCAATATGATCAGAATTCAAAATTTAAAGCCCTTAGCTAGTTATTTGCATCCCTTTGGACGGTTCCGGATTGTTGAGATCTATAGACCACCAGCCAGAAAAACCCCAGGGGGACTCCCATCAGAAGGGACCAGATGATCGAACGGGTGGAAACATGTGTCAATGACTGAACCCTGAACCATATTGATTCCATGGTTCGGGGTGACTATTCAGGTTCTTAGGATCAAAATTTAGCAATCGTGATTCATTACATTGAAGATTACTCCCGCGTGGAGCTTGCTAGCATGATGATATTGAAGGTGATAATGTGACATGATCCCCGAGTGGGCTCGGCATGTATCACAGCTGCACGATGATTGTGCAATCGGTTCGAGTGCGAGCCATGCATTTGTCGGGTTGCTTGTCATCGTGCTGCTAGAATACAATATCGGGCCCACACGGTCTCCGACTTGACTGGACCCACTTGATCAGATTTGAACTGAGTGGCATGGAGCTCTCAGCATGCATGAGGATGTGGATGACCCACCCAATGAGTCCAACATGGGAGTACCTCCTACTCATGAAGTGACTCAACTGGTTGGCCTGCCCTAGCTATGAGAGGACTGACCCCTTTTTTGCACACAGACATAATGGTATGAGGTCGGAACATACGCATGTGGGTCCCTGCACCCATACAAAAAGGCCAGGGTTGTTGGTATCCAACGCCGGCCAGTGTGGTCATGATCCATGTGTGTAGTGCTTGTTGTGTCATGATCAACCAAATGGCACCCGACACTGATCATTCCTCTGTATACTCTTTGATTCTTTTCAGGGTAGGAACATGATCAGCCTGTAGAAGTCTTTGCTGGTGAATCGGCTACTTTGTGACCCCACTTTATTTTTTTTTGTTTATTTTTTTGGTATTAAGGAGTTGCACTAAACAGGATTACAAGAAATCAGTTATGTCGCGTATGGTAGTACATAGAACAGTCCAGTAGGGCCATAGTTACAGTATCTGACGGAAACTCATCAGTACGATGACTCATTGCTGTCGTCATACGTCCGAGGCTAGCATGGTCATCAGCAATAGTGCGTGGTAGATGTGTGAACTCCGATAATGATAAAAATTGCCGAATAGGGTACAACAATCACTGGCAGAGCCAACTAAGGTCTAGTGGAGGCAAGTGACCCCATTGGGATTTCAAAGAGAGAAATTACACTTGCCCCCTAAACTTTAGCTCAAAAACACTTAACCCCTCTATAGTTAAAGAACTACATTTTGCCCCCTTCATTTCTGTTTTGATAAGATAAAAATCACCAAATGAGATAATTAAGTTGTTAACAAAAGGGAGGGGGTATTGTGCTAACATTTCAAACATTAGGGAGCGATTTGGAACAAAATAAACTACAAAGGGCTTAAGTGTTTTTGAGCTAACTTCAGGAGGGCAAAGTGTAATTTAATAATAATAAAAAAAAACCGATTCATCTTGTTCAATTCATCCCACCTTTGCACCTCATAGGCTACAGTAACAACGAAATTGTTTTGGGCCGTTCTATTCCCATCAATCCAACGAATGGAAATCGAAAGACCCAAACCAAATTTCCATCCGTTCGATCGATGGGAATCGAACGGCCCAAAACAAATTCGTTGTTACTGTAGCCGCTACAGTAACAACGAAATTTTTTTGAGCCGCTCGATTCATCCGATCGGGCACACACGAATCTCATCCGTCGGTTTTGTTTTGAAACGGTGCAGAACTGTGTGTGGGATGGGTTTAACAATTTGATTCAATTCCGATCGGACAGACAGCATCCGGCAGCGCATACACAACCAAACACTCCTCTCTCTCTCTCTCTCTCTCTCTCTCTCTCTCTCTCTCTCTCTCTCTCTCTCTCTCTCTATATATATATATATATATATATATATATATATATATATATATATATATATATATATATATATATATATATATATAAGAGAGAGAGAGAGAGACGCGTGTTAGGATGCGGCGTGCGGTGCGTGCGGCGTCGCACCGCAGCCGTCTGATGCACCCTGCGGTGCGTGCGATGCATGCAGCGGTGCATCAGACGGTTGCGGTGCGACGCCGCACGCACCGCACGCCACATTTTATCATATATATATATATATATATATATATATATATATATATATATATATATATATATATATATATATATATATATATATATATATATATATATATATATATATATATATATATATATATATATATATATATATATATATATATATATATATATATATATATATATATATATATATATATATATATATATATATATATATATATATATATATATATATATATATATATATATATATACTATATACTATATACTAAAATGGAAGCCTCTCTCCCGTGTTGTGACACGTGGACGTCTTTTAAATCCATTTATAAAGCTATCATAAAGATGATAAATTTTCATTCAATGGCATTTAATGATCATTGGATGTTAATCTCTCTCTCTCTCTAACAAGTGAATCACACATTCGGATTTCACACTTCTTCAAACAGTTGCGATGTCGTCTTTGCCAAATGGCGTGCATCAAGCACATTCGGGCATTGCCCGGGTTTCTTACTAGTATATATATATATATATATATATATATATATATATATATATATATATATATATATATATATATATATATATATATATATATATATATATATATATATATATATATATATATATATATATATATATATATATATATATATATATATATATATATATATATATATATATATATATATACACACACACACACACACTAAAACGGACCCTCTCTCCCGTGGTGTGACACATGGAGCCCAATTGATGACAGAAAAATCTCTCATCCCTGTGTGAACACGAATATCCCTGTGTGTACCCGATATTTACATGTATAAGGAGAATAAGCCATTTATAACAAATTAATGTCATTTACTGATTTACCCCATTCCATAATCCTCTCACCAAAAAATTTAAAATTTTTTTTCCTCGAGATGAGCCCAATGTTTACATGCATTATAAGGAGAATGAGATATTTATAACAATTTAATGTCATTTAATCCTCCCACCCTCATATTACTCTCTCTCTCTCTCTCCCTCCCTCCCTCCCTCATAAATCTCTCTTATGTCTTTTGTAAGGTAGAGAGATCGTGAACTGCCGTGTGTGAACACAGCCCTCTCTCATAATTATTTATATTATGGCATATTTTTATGACATATTTTATGGCAAAGTTTTTATTAAATTTTTTTTCCGTATTGCTTTGGTGCTTTAGTTAATAACACGACTTGATGGTGATCTTATTTATAATTGTTAAAGTTATGTCTCATAACCTCGATAGCCACCGAGGCATCGCCCGGGTTTAGACTAGTATATACTAAAATGGAAGTCTCTCTCCCATGTTGTGACATGTGGACGTCTTTTAAAGAACTAGAATTCTTCTTCCATGTGTGAATGTGGCTCTCTTTTAAATCCATTTAAAAACCTACCATAAATATTTTAAATTTTCATTCAATAGCATTTAATGATCATTTGACGTTAATCTCTCTCTCTCTCTCTCTCTCTCTCTCTCTCTCTCTCTCTCTAACAAGTGAATCATACTCACTTCAGATTTCGCACTTCTTCGAACAGTTGTGATATCGTCTTTGCCAAATGGCGTGCATCAAGCACATTCAGACATTGCCCGGGTTTCTTACTAGTCCCTAATTAAACACAGACGCTCTTAACCTATGCAAAAGTAGCGACAACCCTCAAAACTGACGACGTCTGTGTGTAGTTCTACATACTGCAATTTGAAATATAGTTGTTTGGTTTGTTGGTAGTTGATATACATCGAAATCCATTGATTGATTCTGCCATGGTTATTAGCCCCCATTCAACTGGTTTGGTAAAGGGTCTCTTCTCAAATATTAGCCCATTGGTGGTGTCCTGTATGGAGGACTGGAATCAACTGCAGAAGGTGTCGCTACAGTGGGTACACAGGTCAGAGAATAGAGCTCCTCGATCATTGGCTCGCTATGAAAGCTCGTAAATCATGGTTAGAAGGTTTTTGGGAGGAGAAATTCTCGCCTATGTTATATGCTCTGGTGGGGGCAGATTTCCAGGACACTGTGATGGACCAAAGTCTGTTTTTACAAAAAAAAATAAAAAGCCTTGCCTGTAAACCGAGCACAGTCGACTGAAGGGATCATGTGACTTAGATGTTGGGCATGCGCAACGGAAGCTACAACTAGTGCAGTGAGCCAATTTTATGTAATCAATCAGCTCCAACAGTTATGGAAAGACGAGAGATTTGCATTTAAGGAGGTGCCTGATATGGGCGTGGGGAGGTTGCCCATGGTGTGCGGACGAAGAGAAGGATATTGATCATGTGTTTTGAAGTTGCCCGAGGGCAGTGGAGTTCTAGACACATACTACGGGTATTCGGTGCCAGACTATTGAGTTACACCATCAGGGACATACGGTGGAGATAAGCTATCCAATCCTGAGTGAGCTGGTGGTAAGGGGATTGTCGAATCAATGGGTTTCTAGATGTCTGCAACTGTTCCAGCGCAAAGGCCCAAATATCTGAACTTGTGTGACTCCTTCAAAGAGAAGGGTGAGTTGGCAAGTGTGGCATGGGTCTTGGCCTCCAGAGATGGTCAGTTGCGGGCGGCGGTAGCCTTCAGGTGTCGAGTGGATAGTCCTTTACAGGCGGAGCTTATGGCAATCAAGGGGGCCTTCGAGGAGCAGGTTCAAAGACGTAGCAAGGACACGACTATCTTTACGGATGCGAAGAGGGCTCGTGATGCCTTAGTGGTGGGCAATGGTATCCCTTTTGATGTATGCTCAATTATTGTAGATTGTATGCGGTGTTGACATTGTTTGCCAAGTAGTACGGTGTACTGGGTGCCACGTACGACTAATAGTTCGGCCCACTAGCTTGCATAGGCGGCCTGCATCTGTGTGATGGAGGGTTACTGGATCGATGGATTTCTTGATATCATCCCTGGCTTGGTAAGGGAAGATCTTTAGGCCATTCTGTAATGGCCACTTTCTGGCCTACCAAAAAAAAAAGAGGAAGAACTTTATGTTTTATGTATTATCATTTACGTATGTTTATGCAAATGGGTTTCAATTCATGTTCTTGACTTTTGGTTTCAATGATTTTATATTTCAAACTAGCACTTTAAATTGTTGATGTTAAGCGGTTAGCGCTACATCGGTAATGGGGCGGAGATTATTGTCTTTCATATGCTTACTATGCTCTACTCTTTTCAAAAGGTTGGTCATTTGGAGCACTCCGGGTGTTTTCATATGGTATCAACAGAGTTGGGCTCGCTTTGAAAGCGTCTCCCGATTGGCCCCATCACACCCGTTATATGCCTCATTCTGCGCATGTGGGTAGGTCCCCGTTAAAAAGTGTTTTGCGTGTGGGCTGATGCTGAATGGTTAGCCCCACATCAATAATGAAAACTGAGATAATTGTCTTCATATACCCACTGTGCTCTTCGCTCTATAAAATGTCGATCTTTTGGAGCACTCCGGATATTGTCACACATACAAATCTATATCTTTCAAATTACCAGCACAATTTGACCTTGCATTCATTTCATATTTTATGCACTTCTTTTTTCTTTTTTGTATTCATCAAGGGGAGATCACAACCAGATCTCTAGGAGGTGCAACATGTCGACGCAAACACAAAAAGCCCACCATGGGGAGAATCGCCAACACCGGTGACGACAAAACACCACCACTAGACAGGGGAAACGCCAACACCGGTGATGACAAACCAACACCACCACACTGCTCACTGACGGAGACCACACAGTTTCCAAAAACACAGGGAGAATGAGAAAATTACAAACACAAAGAAAACACAACCAAAAAGAAACCCGGTGAACCACCGTCTCCATCTCCGGCAGCCTGGCCAAAAAGGAGGATCTCCGCCACCACACCTTTGACCGTTGCCTCCACCATTGCATCGGAACTCACGCCACCGGCCATTGGAGGCCAGATCTAAAAATCCACCACCGCCAAACAGGCATTGAGACCAGATCTATGCCCCCATCTGCTACCGGCGAAAAGTCACGCCTCCGACTCCTAAAGAGGGAAGCGGAACAAGTAGAGGACGCCGAGAGAGGAAGACCATCAAGACGTTGTCACCGGAGAAAGCCCTATTCACAAAAGGGGGAGAAGGGGCCAAATCCACCCCTAAACCGTGCCAAAACCGAGGTCTCGGTCTCTCTGGAGCAGTCGCCGGCGTCCGAGGAGGCCAAGAGGTCTGCCCAAACCCTAGAACTGAACGGGATAAGAAGGGGTGGCTAAGACTTCACAAGCGTTATCTTTACTTTTCGGGCAATTTCTTTTCTTAGCATAATCCTGACTTTATTCACTCTTGTTTTCCACCGTCACTAGCTCTTGTGCATTATAAAATTAATTCCTCACAATTGAGGTATCAGTCCCTTATTAGTTCGCAATTAAACTTGGGTTAATGTGTGAGAGCTCCCTGACAACAGATCCATCCTGTGAATAGATCCGGCTAAAGTTTCTCTTAGTCTAAGGTCCCTATCTTTTTAATAAATTCAAAATTATAATTTTCCTTTCCTTGACAATAGATCCATTCCGTTAACTTGGCGCGACCACATCCGATGCCGGTGAGGAGGGAGGTGGTGGGGCTCCGGCTGATGCATCGCATCGCACCCCGATGACAGCCACCGTCGATCGTGCATTGTACCCCACTCCGACGGCAACCACCGCTGCCTCCGGTTGGTGCATCGCACCCTACCCCGACTGCAGTGACCGCCGAACTATGCATCGCACGCCAGTTCGACAGCAGACAATACCGATGGGAGGGAGGAGGTGGGGTCTGGCAGCTGCGAGCAGATCCCAGATTCGGTGGTCACTGGTTCAGTGGCATTGTAAATAAAATTTAAAATACAGTAAATGATATTTTCGTCCATAGGGTTTCAGTGTCCTTTAGGTTAATCGATCTCTTTGTCATGGACAGCTCACTAAGTCCCCCATTAAGCTTTACCACAGTAGTATAGGATCAAAAGGTTGCGTGTTCGATTCACGTCATGTTCAACCCCACCGCCACAAATTTTTACCATCACTTTCTTGGGCAGTTGGTAGTGGTACTGCTCCTAAGAGCATCTCCGACGACCTCTCTTGCTAAAAGCTAAATATGGTGAGCTACTCTTACCATGTCAGTAGATTCGGTGAGTGGATTTTGCTCATACTCTAATGGTCTCCCTACCCACTACTTACTTTATAAAATCTGATAATTCTCAAATAAGCCAGCAAATGGGGTGAGTACCATGAGTTGAAAATAAATATAGCTATGGTTAAGAGAGGCCGTTGGAGTGCTTCAAAAGCTACTCTATCGCCAGTTTTGGTGGGTCAACGGTCTCAAGCGAGGCCGTTGGATATGCTCTAATGAGCATTAACCCAGGCTCGATGCCTGTTGTCTGCTCAGTGTGGCGCTCCCACTCATTAAATGTGGCGACTTCCTAGGGCCAGGTGGGCCCTTCTAACCCGGGGTAGCGCTTCCACTCGATGGTCTAGCGGCTTCTTGTGGTCCAAGTGGGTCTTTCTCCTGTGGCTGGGTAGCTATATACCTGTGAGTGGAGTCCAGTGACGCTTGGCCCTAGCTTGGGCCCAAAAAATTTTCAGCACATCCTGCGTATCATACAACCACAGGGCCCACTGCCCCGAGAACCTATCAACAGGTTCTGAGTGTTGGGGGCCACTACCCCCATGTGCTGGGCCCCGCTATCCTATGTCTCTTGAATGGCAATTGGTCCCATGGTTGCATGGTACGTAGGATGTGCTGAAAATTTTCCCAACTTGGACCCCAATACGTAACAAAAAAAAAACTTTCCAACAAACGCATGTATTAATAGTCAGAATTAGACCAGTCCTTCGAAAAATTGACTGATCAATATATCAGCATCACATTTGCAATAACAAGTGGACGACCGATCGATCGGTCAAATCGTTTTATCTTTAACACCGCCGATCAATATATTTATGGCTTGATTGTTACTTTCATAAGATGATTTTATTGGAATGATTTTATATTTAGAAGAGGAAAAGTTAAGCATTAAAAATCATTATAAAAACTATAAACAAATGTAAATAAAAAGCAAATAAGGTTGGGTTAAATGATATTAATGGTAAATAGATCATTTGAGACCTAGGGTAAAACACAGACCATGGTCAAAATCTATCAGGTAAAAGGGAACAACGAATAGACAAAGAATATTCTCGTCAAATAGTTGTCAGTTAGCTTAAGGGGTCGATTTACACATAGAATCTAGCTTTTATATAATAGATATATAAATAACAAGTTTTCAGAGATATTAGCGGTGTTTCCGGGGGAGCTACATGCAAGAACCCCTTAAATTATGAAAAATTTTATTCATACCCTAAAAATCTTTAACTAGCCCCCATTTCCCACCCGTTTCACAATATCTTACTCAAAAATTTAAAAATATCATTTATGTTGTGATTCAAAGAGAAAGAGAGATCATGTGAGAGAGAAACCACTGCCAATTTCTTATTCAATTGAATTTAATATACAAAGGGGGTACATATATATAGAGTTTTATGCAACTCTTCATATGAGACACAACTCTTCTGAAGGGACACAACTCTTCCGAAAGGACACAACTCTTCAGAAGAGACACAACTCTTCCGAAGAGATACACCTTTCCATAGAGGGTCACAACTCTTCACACATGACGGTTATGGCGTGACGGATAGACATACCCTTTCATAACAATTTATACCCTTATCTTATACCCCACATCCAACTAAAACCTAAAACAGAACCTTTTGGTCATCAACTGCAATTGGAATGGAATTGAGCGATGACGACAACATGACTGTGGCGTCATTGACAGCAACATCGACAACATGACTCGAAGATCTTACTTCCCTCGATTGGATTCCTTCATAGATGATAACAGGGCTCGAAGATCCCTCTTCTTCTGATTGGATTCCTCCATTCAAGATCCTAACCCCTCTAGGCTCTAGCAATAGGGAAAGAAGAGGGACATCTCTCTCTCTCTCTCTCTCTCTCTCTCTCTCTCTCTCTCTCTCTCTCTCTCTCTCTCTCTCTCTACCCCCCCCCCCCCCCCCCTTTTATCAAGCCATCAATGAATTGCAGATGATCAAAATAACCCTCCCCACGTTCCTATATTCATGGGGCTTTAACATGGAAAGAAATGGGGTATGATCAAAATGGGGCGGGCCATTTAACTGAGGTGTATTCAATGTGGGGTGTAAGAGGGAATGCTATTTTTGAAATAGGAATGGGGTATGATAAAAAAAAAAAAAGGGGTTATTTTGACTTCCCCAAATTTTGCCTTGAATTAGAATTCATCCCCCACATTTTCATTAATTAGACTTTACCCCCCAAAACTAATTGTTCCGTCATCTCACCATCTAAGAGAAAGGGTGAGCTGACGGAAAAGAAATACAGTTTTGGGGGGTGAGCTGACGGGACAGTTAGTTTTGGGGGGTAAAGTCTAATTAATGAAAATGTAGGGGTAAGTCTAATTCAAGGCAAACTTTGGGGGGCAAAGTCAAAATAACCCTTAAAAAAAAACTGGGTGTGTTTAAGTTTGTTGGAAATGGGGGCTAATTACAGATTTTGGGGTATGAATAAAATTTTCCAAAATTATTCTATTCCCTTATCAACCACCTTGCCTTTGTAATCATCACATTCTCCACTGTCAACTTATATAGTTTGTCCCCCTCAGAAAGCAACAATGGCAGCCTTTGTACCAGCCTCATAGCAAAGAATCCCCCATAATATTTGCCCATTAACAAAGGTACAAGATATCAGATAAAATGAAGCAAGGAATGACTAAAAAAGAAAAAAGAGATCTGTTTTGTAGTTTTTTGCAAGAGTCGCATTAGAATCGATTCTCCATCCAAATTTTGGAAAGGATTGGCACTGCCCACTCAATCCCTTTGACCCGCCTATGAGGCGGACTCCCTTCGGGCTAAATATTTATATGTTTGTCCCCCTTTGAATGGAAATCGAGTGCTGAGGTGGTAGGCCTGGATGATCTCAACCGTCTGATCGAATTTAATGTGGATGAGCAGAGAATAAAACCCCTTCCGTGGAGTTTTGTACGAGTGGTTGGAAGGAAATTAGGGTTTCAAGCTCGACTGAAAGAGAATTCTCTTTGTTCTTGCTACCGTGCGTATTTTTGTTCCAACTCAATATTCATCTATTTACTTTCTTTTTTTTATGAAGAACTTATGGAAATTTGTCGTATTTTTATCTTGTTTAATACAAATTTTTACTATATTTTTGTTGTTTTTGGGGTATTATGTTAACATTAGAGGTTCCGCTTCTTGTTTGGATCGACATCTTAGAAGCCTAACGATTTTTATTTTTTTTTATTTTTCGATGAGAAATTGGTATCCCATAGTGGAAGGGGCTTTGGCAAACCATAACCTGTATATTAACTATGCATGTCCGTGCCTGTCGGCAATGCAACGGGCTGTCTTCGGCGACAACACACCTGAACGTCTTCGATAACAAAACACTTTCGACGACAACATCGGTATTCATAGGGATACTCGTTTCCTCGCCCGTGCCGATTGGCACGAAGCGGGCACCTTTGGCGCGACCAACTCTCCCTCCTCCTATAATCGATCAATCACAGTTGTCTCTGTTCGAACGATTCCTCGAGAACGACCCGATAGTTTGGGGGGGTCGAAATTTCAGCAGGCGGGTTAATAGCCGTTGATGCGCACAACAATCACGGGATGAACGGTCAGGTTTAGTGCAGTTTCAATGGGCCGGGGTTTAACACGCGATCTAGTGTGTACAGTTTAAATAGGTTGGGATTTGAAACCAATGAGATATCGTGCGTTGATTTTTGAACGAATGATTAGATCTATTCGGTTCATTTTTGTTTAGTCAACTTGTTCTAGTCAACGGTTCCCTTTTGTCTAGTCAGCACAAAACCGATGTTCCTTGTTATATAGATAAAGATAAAATATGATAAAAAAATTAAAAATACAGTCTTCTAAGATAGAAGACACCAAGAGCAGTTCCCCTTCTTTCTTCTTGATAAGAGAGGGAAGCAGCCAAGACAGTACAATAGAGAGAATGGTGCTCGATCCAAATCATACAAACGTACCTCCCCCAAAGTCCTTCCACAGCCTGACCCGTCCCGTCCCGTCCAAATGGCCGGGCCTGTTGTCAAACAAGTTGGCTACCAACCACCTTTTTAGTTCGATCTCCGGTCCAGTTTTGAAAACACTACCTCATACCGAACCTTGAGCGGGTGATACCGGTCTAAAGAGCCATCCAGTACAGACGGTCCAAAGGTGATGTCTAGTACAATAAATGATTAAACCAGGATTGGTCTTAGATCCAACCCGAACCGGTTCGACCGATCACTCTTGAAACATTGAACCAAACCTCCCTTGTCTGCTTCAATTCACTCATAAACCGGATCCATATAATTTTTACCAACAAATATGCATCAAGTTCCACCAAAAAACAAAAAACAAATTATGGCTGAACTCACCAATTTGGTGGTCACAGCATCGACTGTTAATTGCATTCGCTTGTGCTATGCTAGTGCATGCCCGTGCCAATTGTCATGAAGCGGGCGCCTTCGGCGCGACCAACCCCCACACAACCCCGCCCCGCTCCACCCAACCCGAAGAGAGAGAGAGAGAGAGAGAGAGAGAGAGAGAGCCGCCCCCTCCCCTGCCCAAATTGGAGATCTAGAGAGAAAGAGAGGTAGAGAGAGAGAGAGAGAGAGAGAGAGAGAGAGAGAGGGAGAGAGACGGGGGGAGAGATAGAGATATAGAGATCGAAGAGAGAGAAAGAGTCGCCCCCGTCCAACCCAGATAGAGAGAGAGATAGGGAGAGAGAGAAATGGAGAGAGAGAGAGAGCCCACCCATGCCCCCGCCAAACTCGGAGAGAGAGAGAGAGAGAGAGAGAGAGAGAGAGAGAGAGAGAGAGAGAGAGAGAGAGAGAGAGAGAGAGAATGGAAATGGAAAGAGAGAGATGGGGAGAGAGAGAGAGAGAGAGAGAGAGAGAGAGAGAGATCGAAGAGAGAGAGAGAGAGAGAGAGAGAGAGAGAGAGAGAGAGAGAGAGATCGGAGAGGGAGAGAGACGGGGAGAGAGATCGGAAAGAGAGAAAGACGGGGGGAGAGAAAGAAAGAGAGAGACAGAGAGACAGAGAGAGAGAGATCGAAGAGAGACAAAGAGACAGACAGAGAGAGAGATCGAAGAGAGAGAGAGAGATATAGGGGGGGTTGTAAATAACCCGAACTGCCCTAACATGTAATATAGATATATAATTGATAGGTTCAAGTCCGGCCCGTCTTTTCAACTCCAAATGGCCATATACCTAAATCGTGCCTTCAACCCAGCAGAGCTACCTATATAATTGATAGGCCTGAGGTGGGCTAGGGATGGAGGTTTTTAGGCCCTTAAAAGGCTAGGGCCCTAGCCCGGGCCCACCTATATATGTGAGAGCCCAGGCTTAGCTAGGCCCAACCCTAGCTCGGCCAGGTGATAGCCCTATCTTATAGGCCCGTTGTGACCCTATAAGACTACTGATCTTAGTCCCGATCCATATGCTTCTCCCCAATAGTCTGCCAATTGTTCTGCACCACAAAAAACCACATCTAACGACTTGGCCTCCCTAGTGAAGAGACGATTACTTCTTTCAAGCTAAATGTTCCAGTGCGGTAGCTGAACAATCCCAAATATCACAATGAGATGAAGGGATGTATGTGTCCCTCCAGATAGACAACATCTGGGGGGGGGCAAAGCCAAGGAGAATGAGTAACTGGGTCCAAAGAGGAAAAACCGATGTGCATAGGAGGAAGATGTGGTCGGCGGTCTCTGGACAAGTGCATAGAGGCCAAGAGTGTGTGGAAGTGATATTTCTTTTTGCAAGTGTGTGCAGTGAATGTGCGGTTGTGGAGGATGATCCAAAGAAAGAAATGAGTTTTTGTGGGGCTTTTGATGGACCAAGAAAGTTTATCAAAATTCCAAATGGATCCTCTGGTGGATATGTTGGTATAGATCATACACACTTCAAAGGTACAATGTGAGGTCCACTTCCAAGTAATGGAGCCATAGGATGGGGAAGGGGTGATTAGGTTTAGGTGGCTAATCAGAGAAAGGAGTTTAGCTAATTAAACTTGGGTTAAGTCTCAACGGAGAGGAGGGTGATAAGGTTGTATAGCAGATGGTTGGAGACAAGAGGATACCATGCATGATCAGTTTGAAGCGATATGATTAAGGTTGGGAAATGATGTAACCAAAGAGGATAGGTCTATCCATCTATCAGTCCAAAACTTGTGGATTGTCCATCACCAAGACTCCATCTCATGGCTGCCTTAAAAATTTCTCCTGTGTGAAGTACTCCTCTCTAGAAAGGGGATATTCGGGTAGATATTTTCTAAGGAAGATCCATCGGTTTTTTCCTCCTTTAGTACCCATTGGTATTAAGTTGTATCCATATGTTGATTATCATAAGTAGTCTCCACCACCATTTACAGAGGAGTGCAATGTTGAAGAGATGTAGGTCAATATCCCCAGGCCTCCTTGATCCTTCGACTGACGTACTTCACCCCATCTCAAAATGTTAATGCCTCTATTTGCTTCTTGTGTTCTTATCCATAGGAAGTTCCTCCTGATCTTATCAGCACGTTTTATGACCCTGTAGGAAGATTAGTCCCACCTCGGTAAAATAGAGGGCGAAAATGATCCTTATATGTATGATGGGACCTCATCTCAAGGCTTGGGTTTTGGGATAGAGAAAATCTCACATGGTATCAGAGCCTAATCGTATCACTCACATATCGGGTGTAGTCCCCACACATCTATCATCCACGTGACAAGGACCACAAAAAGATTGGCTTGCAAGTGAGGGAGAGTGTTAGAGGATTAGTCCCACCTTAGTAAAATAGAGAGTGGAAACAATCCTTATATGTGTGATGGGACCTTATCGATCTCAAGACCTGGGTTTTGGGATAGAGGAAATCTCACATGGGTAACTTGAAAGTGGACATGTAACAAACCTGTAGAGCCGAGAAAACCGTGTTCAGAAGTGTCAGTCTCTTTTAATTAGATAAGTGTTTTCCTTTCCATGTTGTCACGGTCTTTTAAATTTTTCTAACAAAGGTGTCTAGTCCTCGAGATGGAGTGTCGAGTCTCTAAGTCGGATGCCCAAGTAGTGATAGGGAAGGAGGATGGTGGGCATCCAATAGTGAGAGTTGTTCTACAACTTCGTCCAAGTGACACAAGTAAACTATTGTGGACTTTGTGAAGTTTATTTTGAGTTCCGACATAAGTTCAAATGCAAGTAGGATGAATCTGATTGTTATAATATTTGATTGCTCTGTACAGCAGAAAAGGATGGTGTCCTCAGCAAACTGTAATTGGGTGATCCCAGTGGAGATTATGTTCTTTGCTAGTCCTTCGATGTGATCCGAGAGGTTTGGTCTATATATCATTTTGCTCAAGATGTCGCTAATGATGATGAAAAGAATAGAGGAAAGAGTCTCCTTCACACAATCCCCACATCCAGAAGGACTTGCTAGGAATGTCATTGAGGTTGATAGAATTTCAAGCGATGGAAGGGTTATGTGGGTCCATCATATTCAAGTTTCTCCAAAACCCCTTGCTCGTAGAGTACGAGTGAGAAATAGCTAATGGACATTGTTGAAAGCCTTTTCAAAGTCTAGTTTGAGCAGCACCCCTTCCTCCTTACTTCTTTTACAACTGAAGATGGTTTCTTGTGCACAAGCAATCAATTCTATGATAGATCTCTCTTATACCAAGGCAGTCTGATGGATATCCACAAGATCCGCTACACTCTCTTAAGATGATTAGCAAGCATCTTGGTGATAATCTTATAGATGTTATTGATCAAACAGATTGGCCTATAATTCCCACCTGATTGGCCCCCTCAAACTTCGGAATGAGAGCAATTAAAAAGTAGTTGATCTTTCCCAAGAAATCTCCACTTGAATGAAAATCACTCATAAACTTCAGAATATCTCATTTAATTGTTGGTAAGAAAGCATGGAAGAAACCCATGGCGAATCCATCTGGTCCCGATGCTTTATCCGCATCTAGATCCTTGATTAATTGCAACAAGAATCTCCGCTGCAGTGTGTTAATGTATATAGATGGGTCGGGTTTACATGTACAGTCGGGTCGGGTTGTATGGTCATACATGTACATATATTGGGCTTGAGTCCCTCAATAGAGAGCATTCTATTCCTCTCCAAACCCTAGCCGTCATCTCCTAACATGGTATCAGAGCTCTAGGGTTCTCTCGCGCGGCGACGACGACGACGGTCCTCTCCCTCCGGCAGCACCTCCCCGTCCGGCCTCCCTCCTCCACTGGCCCCCCCTTCCGCCGCCCGACAGCCCCCCTACAACCACCCGACAGCCCCTTCCGCCGCCCGACACCCTGTCCGACCTCCCTCCTCCACCGCCCCCCCCCCCCCCCCCCCTTCCGCCACCTCCCGTCCCCCTTCTACCACCTGACTGCCCCCGGCCCCCCTTTCCGCCGCCCGACAGCCTCGGCCCCCTCTCCTCCCCCCCCCCAACCCCCCTTCCTCCACCCGACAGCCGCCCGGCCCCCCATCTGCCGCCCGACAGCCCCCGACCCCCCTTCCTCCACCCCCCGACCCCCCCTTCCTCCACCCGACAGCCCCCGCCCCCCCCCCCCCCTCCTCCACCCCGCGACCCCCTTCTGCCACCCGCCCTGCCCCCGACCCCCCTCCTCCACCCCCCGACCCCCCTTCCTTCCCCCCAACCCCCTTTCCTTCACCCGACCGGCCATCCCACCCCTTCCTTCCCAGTTCCCCCCCCTCTGTTGAGCCTCCTCCATGGCTTCTACTACCGTCCTGTCCATCGTTGTGATCTCTCCATCGCTGAAGGCGGTCGCCTTTTAGTTGCCATCGGCCAGCGACTGGCCTGATTGGTCCCTCACTGTTGAGGCCGCGCTCTCTAGTCGTGATCTGTGGGGTCACATCACCGGCGATGATCCTCCTCCAGCCGTCCTCTCTGGCTTCTCCTCTATCACCAGTAGTGCCGCATCCTCTGTTGCGACTGCTATTGTCCCGACTACTCTCACCGCAGCCACGGTTGCCGCTTTCACGTGGCGACATCACGATCAGGCCATCCGGGCCTATCTCCTGGATTCTGTTGCTCGTCCGCTCCTTGCTCTCATCGGTCGCCTTCCTACAGCGCGTGCGATGTGCATGGGAGTATCTCCGGGACCGGTTTCTCCCGCGCGGGGGCGCACGTCGGCATCAGCTTATCTGTGACTCGCAGTCTGCACGTCAGGGGGAGCGCACGATTCAGGACTTCTTCAATCAGATGAGTACATACTAGCATGAGCTAGACTCCCTGATCCCAGAGCCGTGTGCTTGCCCCCGCTCTCGGGATTTCCAGCGCTACCTCGATGAGGGCCACCTGCACCAGTTCCTGGCAGCGCTTCGGCCGGACTTTGCTCTCATCGCTGCTCAGCTCCTGCACCGTGAGCCACTCCCTCGGCTAGAGGATGCTCTACTCGCCTTGGTCGACAAGGAGACCCGCCTTCAGACTCAGGGCGCTCGTCCTCCTCCACTTGCTCCTAGCTCTGACACTGTCCTGGCAGCCGGGTTCTCCGATGATTCTGTCTTCTATCACTACTGCAAGGAGCCCGGTCACATGAAGCGCGAATGCCCTACACGTCCTCCCCGCAACCCCCGCTGGGGTCCGGATGAGAGAGCCACACACTGGGTGTCTACTTCCCGCGATGATCAACGCGGTGGTCTAGGTGGACGGAGCCGTGGACGTGGTTCGTCCTCCCTCCGCCACTTTGGTGGTACAATGGCTACTGCAGAGGCTTCGACGCTCCCCACTGCTACCACAGCACCTTCTCAGCCTGAGCCGGACCGTCTTCAGCGCCTCGAGGAGCTCCTTCTTCGCCACCTAGCCTCCACCGGCTCCGCGACTGCTCACGGCTTGTCTGCCACCTCTGGTACTACTGCTCCATGGATCTTCGATTCGGGTGCCTCCAGTCACCTCACCTTTGACTCCACTGTCCTCACGGATTGTTCTCCCACTACCACCCACCAGGAGGTTCACACTGCGGATGGGACTCTCATTCCTATTCCGTAATATGGATCCATCACTACCACCTCTGACCCTTCTGGTCGCCTGACCCTACCCCATGTCCATCATACCCCCCGTCTTAACATTAATCTAATCTCTATCAGTTCTCTTTGCGACTCTGGCCTGACTGTGTCACCTTCACCCCTTCTGTTTGTGTTGTGCAGGATTCGCGGACGGGTCAAAGGATTGGGCTGGGCCGTAGAGCAGGAGGCCTTTACCAGCTGGACCATCTTCATGTGTCTTCCGTTCCTGTTGCGTCTGTCATGTCTGTCACCTCTGATGCCGACCTGTGGCACAGAAGGTTAGGTCATATATCGAGTGATCGACTCAAAAGCGTATTCCGTTCGGGCGCTTTGGGTCGAGCGTCTTTCTCCCCCCTCTCTGTTTGTACGGGTTGTAGACTGGCAAAGCATCTAGCTCTTCCATTCTCTGCTAGTGCTTCCCAGTCTGATGCTTTATTTGATTTAGTCCATTCGGATATTTGGGATCCTGCTCCTGTTGTATCTATTTCGGGTTACATGTACTATGTGTGCTTTATCGATGACTATTCTAGGTGCACCTGGGTTTATCTTATGCGTCATCGATCTGAAGTACCTCACATCTTTAGGAGATTCACCACTATGGTACACACTCAGTTTTTTCGGCGCATCAAGACCTTTCGATCTGATTGTGCCAAGGAGTATCTCTCCTCTGAGATGCGTGAGATTCTTCAGTCTCACGACACTCTTCACCAGCAGTCCTGTCCCCACACCCATGAGCATAACGGCGTTGCCGAACGCAAGCATCGTCATGTCCTTGAGACTGCACGAGCCTTGCTTCTCTCTGCGTCTGTTCCTCACTCCTACTAGGCTGAAGCTGTCATGACGGCTGTCCACCTTATCATTATCACTCCGTCGTCTGCTCTGTCCGGTGCCACCCCATATGAGCGCCTCCACTTCAGCCCACCTGACTACACTCTTCTTCGCACGTTTGGCTGCACGTGCTTCGTTCTTCTTCCTCCCCATGAGCGCACCAAACTCTCTGCGAGGTCTGTTAGGTGTGTTCACTTGGGGCTCAATCGGGAGCACAAGGGGTATCGGTGCTACGATCCCTTGGCTCGCCGGATCCGTGTCTCCTGTCACGTTTCCTTTGTTGAGGATGTCCCGTTCTTATCACCTGAGTCTCGGGATCTTTCCTTGCCTCCTGCGTCATGCTCCTCGCCTTCCCCACATCTCCACATCCCCGTTCTACCCCCGGTTTCTGTTGTCCCATCCACGCCTACTCCTTCTCCATCTTCTCCGCCACCTCTATCACCACCATCACCATCGCCACCACCTCCTCCGTCTTCCTCGACACCTCCACCACCACCTGTTACTCGTGTATATGTTCGTCGGTCTGCAGCTCCTCCTCCAGAGTCGGTTCACCCTGGTACTACCTTGCCTGATGCTGCTGCCCCCTCCTCCCCGGTCGTGGATCCTGCTCCTGTTCGGCGTTACCCAGCGCGCGAACATCACCCTCCTGCCAGATATGACTACTCTCCTGACAGGTTTGGCTACTCTGCATTTCCCTCTGACTCTCCTGCCTCCTCTAGCTATTCTGCCAGTGCCTTCTATTCACTATCTTTTCAGGCTTTTCTTACTGCTATACACACCCATCGGGAGCCCCAATCGTACCGTGAGGCAGCTTTACATCCAGAGTGGCGGCAGGCCATGTCAGTTGAGCTTGAGGCTTTTCAGCGAACCCAGACATGGGATTTGGTGCCTTGTCCCTCCGGTGTGGTGCCTGTTAGCTGCAAGTGGATATTCAAGGTCAAGACTCGACCTGACGGATCCATTGTGTGGCACAAGGCTCGCCTAGTTGCCCGTGGCTTCTCCCAGGAGTATGGGATCGATTACGAGGAGACGTTTGCTCCGGTTGCTCGGATGACTACTGTGCGCACCCTCTTAGTTGTGGCAGCTGCTCGAGGGTGGCCTCTCCATCAGATGGATGTCACCAATGCGTTCCTCCATGGTGACCTCTCCGAGGAAGTCTACATGGCTCCTCTTCCGGGCATTTCAGTTCCTCCAGGGCACGTGTGTCATTTGCGCCGAGCCATCTATGGGCTCAAGCAGGCCCTCGTGCCTGGTTTGAGCGATTTCGCAGTGCAGTTTTGGCCGCTGGGTTTGTTGAGCGAGACTCCGACTATGCCATGTTCACTCGCTCCTCCAGTCAGGGTATTGTCGTTCTTCTCCTCTATGTGGATGATATGATCATCATTGGGGATGACAGTGCCACCATCGCATCCCTTCAGCGGCACCTCCAGAGTCAGTTTGAGATGAAAGATCTGGGCTCTCTTCGCTACTTTTTGGGCCTTGAGATTGCCCGGTCAGCTCGTGGTCTGTTGGTCTCCCAGCAGAAGTACATCTTCGACATCCTTGTTGATGCTGCTCTGACTGACTCTCGCACTGCTGATACACCCATGGAGCTCAATTTGAAGCTTCTAGCTACAGATGGTGAGCCGCTCCAGGATGTCTCCCGCTACCAGAGGCTGGTTGGGATGCTCGTCTATCTCACTATGACCCGGCCAGACATTGCCCATGATGTTGGCATTGTCAGTCAGTTTGTTTAGGCTCCTCGTTCAGTTCACTATGCAGCTGTCCTTCGGATTATCCGCTACCTCCGGGGCACCATCACCCGTTCTTTACTGTTTCCATCCACCTCTCTGTTGGTGCTGCGTGCCTACTCCGATGCAGATTGGGCAGGAGATGCAGCCACTCGCCGCTCTACTACAGGATACTGTGTGTTTCTGGGTGATTCACTTATTTCGTGGCGCAGCAAGAAACATGAGTTTCTTGCTCGCTCCAGCACCGAAGCCGAATACAGGGCTATGGCTTCCACCACTGCAGAGATTGTCTGGCTTCGCCGCCTTCTGCTCGACTTGGGAGTTGTGATGTCCAGGCCCACCCCTCTCTTCTGTGACAACCGGAGTGCTATTCAGATTGCTAGCAACCCGGTCTTCCATGAGCGAACAAAACATATTGAAGTTGATTGTCATTATGTTCGCCAGGAGTTTCTCGACCACACCATCTCCCTGCCATTCATTTTCTCATCGGAGCAGACTGCTGATTTCCAGACGAAGCCCCTTACGATTGCTCGCTTCCGGCATTTTATCGGCAAACTCTCGGTTCATGATCCACCGTGAGTTTGAGGGGGAGTGTTAATGTCTATAGATGGGTCGGGTTTACATGTACAGTCGGGTCGGGTTGTATGGTCATACATGTACATATATTGGGCTTGAGTCCCTCAATAGAGAGCATTCTATTCCTCTCCAAACCCTAGCCGTCATCTCCTAACACAGTGAAAGCCAATTCAAGGTCTCTAGCTTTTGTAGGCTCAAGCTTGGTAGGGTCGAGTGTGCCCCAATCGACTTGAATTAGAGGAAGGTTTATAGCTTTGAAGAAATTGCAAAAGTGACAGGTGAACACACTTTTAATGGCTTCTAGTCGATTGGGCAATGTGAAGAACTATGGCCGATTTAGGAGGCTTATATTGTAGATCATTTTGTATGCATTAGGGCTAACTCATCTTTAACGAAACACACACCAAAGCTATGATATCCTTCCCTTATAGGTTTTTGGGAAAGTTTGACATAAGTCCTTTTTGAGAGATGACTTTTAGTTGTAGGACACGTAAAGTTTGAAATATAGCTCATGTCCCTCCCGACGAATATACTCTTTCTGAAGATGAATGTATACTCTTTCTGAAGACGAATGTATACTTATAGGTGTCCTGTGGCTAATTTTGCAAAATAGTTAAGGACCTATACCTAATTTGCAGTAGGTTTTTTCTCTTTGATGTTTGTGTCTTCTTATTTTACTGTTGTCTCAATTTTAGGGCGTATTTATTTTTACCATTTCACCCACTTGTAGTGTACAATGCTTATATGGGTGCGACTATATACAACTCGCAATTTACCAAATGCAACCCCACCCAAAAGGTCGTCATGATTTTCTAAGGACAACTCAAGCACCACTTATCTTTTCTCCTCTCCCCTTTCCTCCCTTGTTGTCGGTGTTCGTGCAAGCCGACGTCCGCCATTGTCAGTCGCTACCCATCCGCCTCCCTCCTCCTCCACCGGTCACATCCAAACCACCACTCCTTCCTCCTCCTCCCTACTCCGCCTTCATCTTCTTCCTCCATCTGAAATACAATGACTCGGCCATTGTAAGTTATTGTACAACACATTCTGCAGTTGGAGGCCGAGTTCCCTTACAACCCATTCGGCCAATGGAGGCCGAATGCCACTATTGTGCACTCGGTCTCCTCCAGCCGAATGGGTTGTAGAAGTGCCTGGTCTGAAATGGCCGAGTGTAGGAGGAAGGAGGAGGAGGGATAAGGGAAGAGGAAGGCGGCGGCATGGATTGCAACGGGTGAAGGGTGGTAGGTTGAGTCCTAGGGACAGATCCAGGAATCGAACCTTGGGGGGGCGAATGTTAGAAAAATCTTTGGGGGGGCGGGGGGTCTTAAATTTTGTTGGAGGGCGAACTTATGCAATTTTAAAATAATCCTAACTAATACTACTATGATAAGCGGTTCTCTTTCGAATCTAGGGGGTCGATCGTCCCCCCCCCCCCCCCCCCCCCCCGGATCCATCCCTTGTGGTAGCGATGGGTGAAGAGCGAGGTGAGTGGCGGTGTGCATGAGTTGCCCTTATTAATAGGGCCAGGTATTTAGAGTATTATTTTGACTTTAAGTTGCGGCTTCTTTCAGTAAACTAGAAGGAAAGGAAGACCTCGGGGACATATTGGGTATGTTTTTTTTTATTGAGTTGGGTGCCCTTATCGATTGGTGGGGTGCAAAGTAACAACCACCAAGACAAATGGATTAGCATACAAAGTCCACTTTCCAAAACTTATTAGAGACAAACCAATTAGCATGCCTTCTCATAGAGCCCATCCTCAGTAAAACGAAAGCAAACCAGCTTTGGTTTGCTATTTACAGCCACCACACTGCTGCAGCTAGCAACTGGCACAGGGAACATCTAGGGAGTTGAGAAAGGAAGCAGAAGAGGAGTACTCAATGGAAACCCCAGACCAAGTCTAGTTCGGCCCTCCCTCTTAAGACCAAAGAAAGGAATAAGAGCAACCCAAGGCCATAATGCACACCACAGAGCCCTACATAGAAAAAAAAGTAATGAAAAGAAGAGAAATAAAGCTAAAGTTGCTGCCCCTGTGAGATGTATTGGAAGCCTGGAATCTCTCTCTCTCTCTCTCTCTCTCTCTCTCTCTCTCTTTCGAACACAACACCCCCCTTCATTACCTCTGAGCATGCGCACATGGAGAGAGAATTCTTTAAGAATCCCACCCAATTACTCCCATATCTTAATATCTCCAGCTTCAGAGGTTTACTCTCAGAACCTATCTCACCATGGTATTTTGTATCTGAGAGAGAGAGAGAGAGAGAGAGAGAGAGTTCTAAGCATTGGAGCATTGAAAATTGTGAGGCTTGTGAATTGAATTCCATGTGGGTTTTGCTTAGAGATGGGAGTGGTGTTCCCATGGACAAAGACAAGGGAGATGCTCAAGAGTACAAAGGGGGAGCCATCTGATCACACAGGAAGAAGACAAGCACAACAATGTCCACAGGTGCAGAAGCCTCTAGAAGGATCAGAGCTCCAGAATCACCCACAAATGGCTTGTAGCTGCTGGAATCCCTCCCCTCCAATCATCGCCATCCTTGTCGGGATCCTCCTCCTCGCTGCCGTCGGCCCTGCCTCCTCGGCTTCGCCGGAGAACGGCACGTTCCGGCCCGGCGAAGAGCTCCGAAAGTACCGGAGGATCAGAGCCCATCTTAGAAGGCTCAACAAGCCTCCTGTCAAGACGGTCCAGGCATTGCCTTCAACCACCACATTCTCTTGTTCTCCCTCTCTTTACTTTCCTATGTGGAGGTCTGCTCAACTTTGGCTTTGATTATTGTGCAGAGTCCTGATGGTGATCTCATAGACTGTGTTCCATCACACCTCCAGCCAGCATTTGATCATCCCAGATTAAAAGGACAGAAGCCATTGGTATGTTATGAGATTCTCTTCATTCTGTATATTTTGGAGTCTGAAGCCACTACAAGTACTCTCTGAGGGACTGTGACATGGTTTGGTGCTTGCAGGATCAACCTGAGAGGCCCAAAGGCCATTCGCCGAACCGCACGATGACCACCGACGGCCTCCAATTATGGAGATTATCTGGTGAATCGTGCCCGGAGGGAACCGTTCCGATCCGGAGGACGAAGGAAGATGATGTCCTGCGGGCCAGCTCGATAAAGCGGTTCGGGAGGAAGCCGGTTGTGAGGGTGCGGCGCGATTCGGGGAGCAGTGGCCATGAGGTTAGTCCAGAGCTGGTTTCAATCTTTTGTACAACGGTTTTGATCAGATCACTAATTCAACACCAGCTAATTAAGATTTATCCCATAAGCATGCAGATGTAGCCCGGCTTAGGATTTTGATTTACTAAGATCAGCCTCATAGTTGTCAAGGCGTCAAGGCGAGGCTAAGCGCCCGGAGGAAGCCTAGGAGCATACCCACGCCCCACTTAACATAAAATTGAGCATATTCTAATCAAATGCATGCAACACAATGAACACATAGTATAAACGAGTATACAACAACAAAATGAACAAAGAAGATGGGAGCGGGTTGGGTTTTACTTTAAAAAAAAAAACAAAAATCATTGCTTAAAACTAGACGTGCGCCTAGGCACACCTAAGCACGCCTAGGCCCACGCCTTGACAACAATGATCAGCCTTAACTACTCTAATCTCATTCATACAACTTGGGTTTTCTTGTTTTAAAGTAAATATGTCAGCATTTCACTCGGCCAATCGCCCGGTGGATTACACTAGTAGTAGTCGCCACACTAGAGCGTAGGAAAGGCCGATAGGAAGTCGTCACATTGGCGGGGGGAGAGTCACCACACCTAACGAAGCGCACCTCACAAGCAGAAGAAGGGACCCACCTGGTCCCAGGAGTCGCCACACGAGCAGAGTAAAGGACCGCAACGAACCGTGACCACTGGTCACAAGAGAGAGAGAGAGAGAGAGAGAGAGAGAGAGAGAGAGAGAGAGAGAGAGAGAGAGAGAGAGAGAGAGAGAGAGAGAGAGAGAGAGAGAGAGAGAGAGAGAGAGAGAGAGAGATTTGCAGCACCAACTGAGCTAGCAGTTGGGGAAGTAAAGAAGCCAATGAGGATTGCATAGTGTCAGATACAATGAAATCAAGCACAAGGATAAATTGTAGTCAGTTTTAGTGAAAATTGATTACTGTAAATTTTCTTTGTCTATTATAGAACTTGAAATGGGTTGCCAATGAATACTACAGCATGCAGTTGGTTACATTGTGGGAGATCAGTACTACGGCGCAAAAGCTAGCTTGAATGTGTGGGCACCCAGGGTCACCAGTCCATCCGAGTTCAGCTTATCGCAGATCTGGATCATCTCCGGATCGTTCGATGACGATCTGAACACCATCGAAGCAGGATGGCAGGTGGGTAAATATGGATGTAATTCTTTCCTTGTAATACCGAACGAGTCGCTGTTATTTGACCTTGTATCACAGTACACCGTATTATTACGGTGTAAACCTGGAGGTAAATTAATTAGCGCTGAGGATAACTTAATGTAATTAGATTGAGATTAAGCGATTTCCGTTCTTTCTTTACTAATACATGCTTTTCTTTGGGGGGATATATTTTTCCTCAGATTAGTCCACAGTTATATGGAGATAGCAGTCCAAGGTTCTTCACTTACTGGACGGTAAGTAAACCAACTGGATTTCATTGCATCATTACACTCTTAAGGAATGAAATATCGAAATATTTCGTGAAATATCGATTTATTTTTCATCTTATCACACCAAAATCTTTGGGTTTTTTCGGTTCCATAAGACTAGGTATCATGAAAATCAGGATATTTCGTGCAATGTCGCGCGAAATATCTTGTTTTTTCAGGATTCCGAGATAGTGTCAGAATCCGAAATTTCTTTCTTTGTTCATGCTGACCTATATAGCTGGATGATACAAAATTAGGAGTGCCTAATTTTTGACACCGAATTTCCTCGAAAATATTGCAGACCGATGCGTATCAAGCGACCGGATGCTATAACCTCTTGTGCTCGGGATTCATCCAAACGGATAATGAGATCGCCATCGGCGCGGCGATCTCCCCGACATCAACGTACAATGGCGGGCAGTTCGACATCAGCCTACTAGTATGGAAGGTAAACTATTATCAAATCGATACAAAAAATACTCAAAATCATACCATATATAGTTGTATAGCTGATATACAACATTGTAAGGCAAGAAGAATGCTATTTCAACTTTAATGCTCCTCAGTTACATCTTTACAAGAATAGTCGGCAGGGCCAGCTCGATACAGGTTGAGACCTAAAGAGAAGTCTAAATAAGAAATTTTTAATATTTAATATATTAACATAAATAATAGTTATTAATTAATTTTTATACAGTAGAAAGCGTTTAATTTGTATAGGTTTTTTTACATGGGGCCTTAGGCAACCGCCTTAATGACCTTACAGTCAAGACGGCCCTGATAGTAGAGCCTAGATTAGCACGTGTATCACACCAAGATTAATGAAAATTCTATGATTCAAATCGGCGTTGATCAACGAATTAGAACGATCAGCATGGGACCCGATCTTAGTGCGATGAACGATAAAGATAATGGAATGTTAACAATTTTTCTCGAGTGCGATATATCATGGGAGGTTTTCATCAAATGTTTCGAGTAATGAAAATGTGTGCATGGTGGGAATTTTCATAAGTGATCAAAACTTTTCTATATGTGTAGGATCCAAAGCATGGAAATTGGTGGCTGGAGTTCGGATCAGGCCAACTAGTCGGCTACTGGCCGTCGTTTTTATTTAGCCACCTAACGGAGCATGCGAGCATGGTGCAGTTTGGAGGGGAGATCGTCAACACCCAGGCATCAGGATTCCACACTTCGACGCAGATGGGCAGCGGTCATTTCTCTCAAGAGGGCTTTGGCAAGTCATCCTACTTCCGGAATCTGCAAGTGGTCGACTGGGACAACAACTTGGTCCCCCCGCCGGACCTTCGGGTCCTCGCCGACCATCCCAACTGCTACGACATACAAGGAGGTGTCAATAGTGTTTGGGGGAGTTACTTCTATTATGGAGGCCCAGGAAGAAACATGAGGTGCCCTTAAAACAAAGAGAAAGATTGTTTTTTTTTTCTTTCTTTCTTCATTTTTTTCCTCTCAAAAGTGGAAGGTTGGTTTTGGGTTACTCTTCAGATTTTCTCAACAAGGTTTATATAATTTAAAGTATCTTTTTTTCCCCTGAATAGATGGCTAAATTTTGTATCAAACTTTTCGCGAACTATGTAAAGTTGGGTAAAGATATTGTGAATATATAGTGTCATTGCTTTTATCTTCTTTTTTGCTCTTGATTACAGTTTGGATAATGAGGTGTAAAATTTTCCAGGACTAGAGAAACATATGGCTCTTTCTCCGTCTAAAATCTTAGCACACTCACTCACTGTTTTAAAACTCGGTAAAACTCAGCCCGAGTCGGACAAAGTCAACTCGATTGGATTTTAAGTCGAGTTATTTGGCCGAGTCAGATTGAGTTGGGGTAAAATTCGGTCAAGTCGGACCGAGTTTACTCGACGCAGCTGTCTTTCGAGTCAAGTTCGAGTTTCGAGTTTTTGAACACTGCACACTAACTTTGACCTGCAAAGGCTAAGAGAAAACATACTGAATACCAATAGCATGTATTGGGTAGGGGTGTGCATTGATTCAAAACCGACCTATTTAGGCAAAACCCAAACAGATCCAACCTTGATCAGTTTTGATGATTTTCAATCCAATCTAAACCGAACTAAGATTAGAATCCAATCCAATTAAAGTCGTTTTGGATTGGATTGGATGGTCGGTTTAGGCTTTGGACCATGCTCTTATTGGGCTCCGGGCCCCCTTCTATTAGGACCTAGTTCAAACTAAAAAAATAATAATCGTTATCAAATAATTATGCTTAAATATGATTTTTAACTGATTTTGAGTCATCCTATAGTATTGCAATGGTTGTTGGTAACAAGGGTATATGAGGACATATAGTATATTTAATAAAATATTATATGTATATACATATGTCGGTTCGGTTCGGTTTAGGTCGGTTTTGAATTTACAAATCCGTCAACCGATCCAATCATGTCGGGTTTTTAAAAACCCAATCCGATCCGATCCATTGAGTGTGTCGAAACCGATCAAAATTGATCGGTTTGATCGGTTTGATCGGTTTAGATCCTGCACATCCCTAGTATTGGGGTGCACAAGAGCAGTTAATGCATGGGTAGTTGAAAATAACTCCATGTCTCTTCCTTCAAAGCTCCCCAACCAAACTCTTTGGGCCACTTAAAACATCAACAAAGAAGTTGATGACAGCCTTAGGGTTTCATGGATAGTACAGTTGTACAGATAGAAGCCCATAATGTGTACCACCATACATTAACCATACATTAAGCCTTATGTTGGTGAGGTTGGTGATGTTACTCTTGTTCATAGATGATTATAGGAACCATGCTATTCTCGCTGTCGGTGAGCCTAGCATTTCGCTCGAAGGGAAGGATAGTCATTAGCGCTGCCTATTCAAATCTCTACAGAAAGTTGCTGAAGGGTACAATGCTATGTATTGCGAGGAACAGGAAAATGGTTATGTTGAGCTGCTTGAGCAATTTAGAGAATTCAGCTTAAAACAGTTGTAAGATGGTATATCCAAATCAGTGAAATTTTCAATTGGATCAGCATATAAATGCAATACTTCTTTACGTGTTGTTTCACATCAGCTCTTTTGCTTAAATTTATGCCACATAGATAAGTGCAGTTTTCTATATCAAATTTAAGAATTTCAGTAATATTCTTTCTAGTATATTCTTAAGAATATTCTCTCTAGAACTTTTCTCAAAAGAGTATTATATCTCTCTAGAATATTCTTTCTAGGATATTTTATTTCTCTAGAATAATCTCTTCCTAGAACATTTTCTCTATGCATAATATTGTATCTCTATAAGACACTAGAACATTTTCTCTCTACAATATTCTCTCTAGAACATTCTCTCTACAATATTCTATCTCTAGAATATCTTATCTAACTAGAACATATTCTTTTTTTGAAACATTTTCCCTCTACAATATTCTCTCCCTAGAATTTTCTCTCTACAATATTCTCTTTGTAGAACATTTTCTCTCTATACAACTTTTTTCTCTCTACAATATTCCCTTTAGAACATTTTTTCTCTAGAAAAAATTCTCCCAACAACATTTTCTGGGGGCTGTCTGTCAGCGTGAACTTTTAAATCCCACTTGTTTGGTGGAATTTGGAAATGGGAGAATTTACATGTGTGGGAACATTGAAATTCCTCACTTGAGAGCATTCCCAAAAGTTCCATCCAAATGTCCCCAAACACCACTAACGGGGGTGGGTACTTTAAGTCCCACATAAATTGTTCCCCGGGACTAACCCAACATTTAAAGTTCCACATAAAAAGTTCCTCTGAACTAACAGGGAACTTATATGCTCCCCAAAATTTCCCCAGGTGTCCCCCCCCACCCCCCCCCCCCTACCTATAGAGTTGTGCTTCATAGTCGACCGTATCTTCATACGATACGATTTGGACGATGATGATGATGATGATGACACATGAAGCAAAACCAACAATGTTAGAGTTGAATCATCCTTTCATATAACATATAACAATACCAGTCGACATACTTGCGATCTATGCATATGGATCTCACAAACGTATCATTTCACCTGGAACTGAATGGTGTCAGGAAAAAATGTTGCGTGCATCCTGAAATCTCGCATCTCTGAGGATAACCTCTTCGTGAATACAACAGTAAGTTGGTTATCTGTAGAAATATGAACCACTAGTAAATCACAGGTTGCAACTCACTCTCCTACAGAATGGAAATAAACTTTTAGACGTTGAACTGAAGTATGGTATAAAAAATTTCAAGTATGATACACAGATGAATTGACGAAGAGTGAACCTTTCTTCAAAACTTGAGATGAATCTCACGAGCAAATGGCTGTTCCATCGGTAGTTCACCATCTGATATAATCAAAGAGCATTATGACATTTTTCGGATTGCCCTCTGATGGGGCGAAAATGAATCCATCAGCAAAAACAACAAGATGGTGGGTTTCAACTTTCAAGCTATTCTTATTACCCAACAAGTCATCAGCTATCACTCAAAGGGACAAACGCTATCTTGAATTCAAGAGAGTAGACTTCGCTTCGGCAAGAATTTCTTTCAAGACCTTCAGACAAAGGACCTTGATTTGGTAGCATATAAAGTGGAAACATGTCTGCATTTTGATTTTCCTTCAGACAAGCATCTTTTCACAGCTCAAACAGCCGAGGTTTCACAATCATGTGCATCCGACGGCAAAACTAACTTGCAACTACTACAAATGCTATTGTGCTTCGAAAGAGCATGCTCGATCAATCCAACCAAATCTTCTGGGCTGCGTATCTTTGAACCAGAAAGTTGAACAAAATCCGAGCTCCCATCGCCTGCCCTCAAAGATGTCAGCAAGTCCTCCGCAAAGATAGGTGAGTTCCGTATCTCGGAAACATGTCCACATCCCTCTATAGTCTCATATGTCCTCATCAATCCAATGCATAGCTCCAGGAATTCTGGCTCCTCCAAAACCTTTCCAACTTCGGAGTAGGCACTGCGATTTTCCACCGAGCAGTGATTTAGGTTTTCTTCAGCAAAAGCCTCGATCGATTTCATGCTTGAGGCAACCGTGCTGATGGACATAAGGTTACTAATATGATGGTCATGAGCTTTGACTGATGAGTCAGAGGCGGCATCTTCCTCATCTCCAACATGGTACAGCTGAGCCAAGTTGGCCACGGTGAATCGTGTGATGAATATAAAGAAGTCATAGAAGTTCATACCTGTGAGAAAGATTGTACATTAATAAATAAAAATAATTCAGAAAACTTTCCATATATAGTTATTGACATGTTTTACCAGTATTGGCTGCAAGATTGCGCTGACAGATACTTTCAAAATCATCACAGATCTCTCGAATGTCGTCAATATACTCCTTTGCCTCATTGTAGTCTTTCAAAAGCAAGTTCCACTGGGTATAGCAGACAATCAATGAAACATGAGCTGATGTTAGCATGCGATGGTAGTCAGATAGATCTGATGCAACTGGGCATAAATACATGTTCTACTCACCACCCAAGAAAGGTTATAGCCGTTGAACCAATTGTGGTTTATAGATATTGTGTCTTCCTGTAAATAACAGATCACATGACATGCTTGAGTCAGAAGAGACAGTGGAATAAACCATACTACATATGATTTGACCATGGGTTTAGGAGTAGATGGCTGAATGCTGGAACTAGATTAGGATTTAGGACCAACTGGAAGTTGATGGGATAGTGCTTTGGCATATAAAGCTGCACTTGAAGGTAGAAGACACAAACATAAAACATGAAAATTAAATGCCAGAACCATGACCAACAATTAGTGTACTTGAATTTGATATGTTTGGCGGCATTGAATACATCAAGCAGCATTTTATTGCATGTATTTGCAAATTCAGCAGCAGCCTGACATCGCTTGAATAAGCAAATGTAAATACACAGAAATAGTCATGTGTTAAACATAATCTGGGAAATGACTGGAATGATTTTAGGTGTTTGGTCCATTGCAAATCAATTGGGTGTCTCTTGGGCTATTAGGGGTTGTGTATGTGTGTGTGTGTGCTTGCACGTGCTCGTGAGAGAGAGAGAGAGAGAGAGAGAGAGAGAGAGAGAGAGAGAGAGAGAGAGAGAGAGAGAGAGAGAGGGCGGGGAGCCTGCACCCGAGGGCGGGTAGCCTGCACCCGAGGTGTAGCATCGTTGCTGCACCTCTCGCTTGTTTACCTCCCTAGAAGTTTTGGAATTTGATGAAATTTGGTGAGGGTGTTGTCTAGGGTAAGATGATCATCATCACCAATTTTCATCAAATTCCAAAACTTCTAGGGGGGTCAAATGGTCAAAGCAAAATCTGCAGATTTTAACGGTGACTGTGGATGGCTGATTTTGCTTCGATCATGTGACCCCCCTAGAAGTTTTCGAATTTATTGATCTTTTGTGAGGATGATCACCTTACCCTAGATAACATCTCCACCAAAAATCACGAAATTCTAAAACTTCTTGGATGGCAAACAATGCCTGAGGTGCAGCAACGACGCTGCACCTCAAGTGCAAGCTCCCTTTTCCCATATATATATATAGAGAGAGAGAAGTTTTCAAATTTGCTAATTTTTTTGTGGAGATGATATCTATGTTAAGATGATCATCCTCACAAAAAATCAGTAAGTTCTGAAACCTCTAAGCATTTCAAATAAGCTCATCAAATTAACGGTTGAAATGGACGGCTGCTAAAGCTTCTAACATTTTGATAGACCTAGATGTTTCAGAATTTATTGATTTTTGGTGGATCAAGATGATCACACTCACCAAAAATAAGCAAATTCTGAAACCTCTAAGTGTAACAAAATGATTGTATCGTCTGTCCATTTCAAATGTTAATTTGATGAGCTTATTTGAAATGCTTAGAGGTTTCAGAATTTGCTGATTTTTTGTGAGGATGATCATCTCAACATAGATATCATCTCCACAAAAAATTATCAAATTTGGGAACCTCTACGTAGGTTAATAGAGGAGCATACATTGAAGCCTTCAATGCATGGGCATACAAAGTCATGCTCCCCTATATATATATATATATATATATATATATATATATATATATATATATATAGGGGAATGCTGAGGTGCGGTCTACGGTCCGCAGCTGTCCGATGCATCGGCCGCGTGCATCCAATGCACGGAGTGGTGCATCGGACGGCTGCGGACCGCACTTAAGCATTCCCCTATATATATATATATATATATATATATATATATATATATATATATATATATATATATATATATATATATATATATATATATATATATATATATATATATATATATATATATATATATATATATATATATATATATATGGGGACGGGGAGCCTGGACCTCAGGTGCAGCGTTGAGGCTGCACCGGGCTTTGCATGGATGCCATCTGTCCGGAAATCGGGCGTGAATCGAGGCATGGGACGGGATAAATGCCGGAATTGTTTTCAGCCGCTCGATTGATCGGATCCAACGGATCGGATCAATCTCGACCGGATTCGCAGCTGTTACTGTGGCCGCCACAGTAACAGCGCATTTTTTGGTCCGGATGGATCGGAACCGTTGGATCAGATCGATCGGGCGGTTGAAATCATTATCGCGGTTACTGTAGCGGCTACAGTAACCGCGAATATGATTTCAACCGCCCGATCGATCCGATCCAACGGTTCCGATCCATCCGGACCAAAAAACACGTTGTTACTGTGGCGGCCACAGTAACAGCTGCGAATAAAGGTCCGGGGGAATCCGATCCGTTGGATCGAGGCATCGGACGGCTGAGCTTTGGCCGGTCTTTTTTCCGGGAAATCATACCCGAATGCTGATTCGGGGGGACACGTGGCGCGCGCAAAGGGCCGGGTGCAGCGTTAACGCTGCACCTGAGGTCCAGGCTCCCCGTCCCCTATATATATATATATATATATATATATATATATATATATATATATATATATATATATATATATATATATATATATATATATATATATATATATATATATATCTCTGTGTGTGTGTGTCTTATTTGCGCCAATGTTTTCAAAGGCGCCTGAGGCTTATGCCTCGAGGCACGCCTCAGGGCGAGGCGTAGCAAAAACGTGGCAAACGCCCCAAAGGCACTGTATGAGGCGTGCAAACAGCTGAGGCGTATGCCTCAAGCATGAGGCGTAAGCCTCAGCTGTGCTTGATTTTGGTGATTTTTTTAATGAAGTGAACGCTTTTTTTAAATAAAAAAGATTGTTTCATGGGCCCCGAAGTTGCTTTGAATACTATAGAAGATGAAGAGCTCCAATTTGATTGAGCAAATCTTCGACTTGTTTTTGTTTTTGTTAAAGTCACAATTTATAATTTCTAAGTGTGCTTTTATTTCGGATGATTAAAACTTTCGGTTGGAAATTATGGATTTAATTAGAATTTTATGATGGCATTATATGGAATTGTGGATTTGGTTCATTTGACTTGGAACTTAGAGTTTTATAAATATTGTCTCAACTCTCAAGTATTGTTCAATTTAGGTATAATGATACACTTTACATACTTTATGTATATTTTGGTAAACTATTATGTTGAGTGGATGTGGAATCGTGGATTTTGATGTGAAACTATTAATTTTCATACATTTCTTTGTTTTTTTATATTTTATTTAATTATTAATATTTATTTATATATTTATTATATATTTAATTAATTAAAACATACACTCGCTTGAGGCTTACGTCTCACACCTCGAGGCTTACGCCTCAAGGCTTTGGCCAGCAAAACGCCTCGCGTCACGCCTTTGCATTTGAAAACTTTGATTTGCGCCTTGCACCTCAGGCTCCAGCGACCCCTTGCGCCTCAAGCACCACCTCGTCGCCTTGACAACACTGAGCACGACATAAGATGATATGCATAACATGTGAATTTATCAAATGATAGGTAAACATGCCAATCCCTTGATTGTGATTGTTCTAAATACACTCCTCCAATGGGGTTACGCATTCACTAATTCTTGAAAGTAACATTTCCATTTGTTTTTAATGTCATCTTCCTTCATCATCAAAACAGTGTTACTTACACTTTTGATGTACGTAACTTGATCTCTGTCTCCAGTCTTCTTTCTCTAATTCTAGATAATTTCTCACCTTCTTTGCAGCCTAGCTTATCATACAAGTTATCAAAAGCTACAAACTTGGCCTTACTAACTAGCTTGTTAACATGCTTCTTAGCTTTCTTACTCCTTTCCATAATAAAAGCATAAGAATAGAGATACACAACGCGATAAACAAATAGTATGAATAAGAATTATGATATGCTTATCACCATTTTATCTCATGCCACGCCATGAAAAACTCATTTCACTAGTGTAACAAAGGTAATTGATAGAAGCTCGTTTTCCCAAAAGAAGGTGTTCTGAAGTTTGATATCCACAGAGTAGCAGGATGTATCATAATCGTAAAAGAGCAGCTAAACAAAAGATTTTCAACATAGCATTGTGCACTTATCCATTGGAGTAAATAGTAGGGTATATTTCTACAGAACTTACCAAATTATGGACTTGATGATACCATCCACTAGGTACAAAAATAATTTCATTTTGTTCCTGAGTACACTCCCACCAAACAGTCTGCATATGAATGATGCAGTCAATGTTTTGGGAAGAATGGAAGTGGCAGTTCTCTGTTAATAGAAGTTACAGTTTTTTGTTAAAAATGAAACAATTACCTCCTTAAAACCTGGAAATCGTGTTTCAGAGACATCCTCATACACATCATAGACTGAGGTCTTGAAATTCCTGCATGCGGTATAGGAAAATATCATCACTCAAACCTATCTTAGTGAATTACCAATATGATAACCTAACAACAGAGGCAGTTTCTCTTAAATCAATTAACTGTAGAGATCTACAAAGCTCTATTTTTTAACCAACAACTATAAGGACTTCAAGAAATAACACAAAAAAAAAAGCCAAGCCATTTAGTACAACGGGAAGATTCACCCTTTTAAGATGCTTTCTTAAACGTCTGTATTTTCAAACCTTAAAAAAATAATAGTAACTACTCACGGACATGCAACTGCGACTCTTAATGACCATCGACAAATACTTAAAAGATGGACATGGTCTCCAAAGAATGTTTTGCCAAAACCGAAGTGCATACGCTAAGTCATTTAGTGCTCTATGTGCATAAAAGTTAAGGGTAAATGGGTGTTAGGTCCCAGACAAGTAGACAACAGATCGGTGTAATGACCAGGACACTCATAAGATCTCTTTAAGGAACGGTCCTAAAATTATTTCAAAAACCCAAAAATGCCCTCCCCTTTCTCCCCCTTTCCCCTGTTTTCTCTCGAGCAGCGGAGGCAACCTCAACCTCCGCCTCCTCCCACCCCTCGATGCCTCCTTCCTCCTCAATGGTGCGAGCAGCGGCGGCAGCTGCTGCTCGCCGCCACCGCCTCGGAGGGGGTGAGCAGCGAAGACAAGAGGCGGGCGGAAAACAAGTTTGGTTCGGTTCGGATTAGGCTTAAACTGATCTCTTGTTTTGGACCGTTCACTAAGTCCCCCAAAAATTAATATTAGTAGCATAGGTTTATCTTTAATCCTCTCAAACATCAGCAATCTGGTATTTGAAATAATCACAAGACTTAACCCATGAAAAAGTAAAATAATGAACGGATCAGATGAACTGCAGAAGAATATTGTATCTAGGCAAGAATTTTGAAAATGTTCCATCAGTTTTATTATCCAATTCATTTGAATCAGCAAAGCCCAGGGGTTAGAGATCAACATGAACCATTCTCTTAAGTCACATACTCCAACACAGTTCAAATTGAGCTAGCATCTGCATCCAACTGAAGCACATTCTCAATGAAAGTGATCGAGTCAGGATAAACAATGGAATGTATTTCTTTCCTATCAACATCCCTATCTCTTACTAGGCACCAGTTTCTTTGAAAGTGAACACCAAGTCACAAGGTTTCGTTTAATTTTGGTATCTTAAGTCAACCAACAAATAATAACTATCGGAATCCTTCTCTTTCCTTCAAATACCCGCATATATGAGGGATCTAGGTAGCCTGTCAAAGAAGCATAGTTATCCCCACAAATCTAAGTTACACATGCAGCATCTTACTCTTACTTGACTGCTGCAATCGTCAAGCTCTTACCACCACATTCCAGATTTCTAATGAGTTACTATGATTAGGAGAATGTACAGATACCTGTCAAAAACAAGGTGACACAGTGAAGGCGGTAGAAGCAGCCATAGTTTTTTCCCACACACGTTTGCGGACCAGCTGTATGACCTGAAAACATCAGCATGAAGAGGAGTACATGTACCTGGAAGGCAAGAACATTGGCATGATATTGTTAAAAGAAAGGTCTAGTCGAAAAAATGGAGATCTAGCTGCAATCAGAACTCAAAGAAAGAAAAACATGTAGGATGAAGATGAAGATTAAGCACAAATGACAATCGGAACACAAATTTTTTCAGACAACAAAAAATTTCGGATAAATCTAAAATGCCTTCTCAGCACATACCTTTTGCACCCATGTAAACGAAACGATAATCAGCACAATTTATTTCGTTTTTATCAGGATGAATGTCAGAATCTCGATGCATACAGTGATTATCAAGATATAGGTTGAGCCAATCATCAATGAAAAATGGTGGTGTTGTGTAAGCCACATACCCAGGGTACTCCTGAAAACCAACTCAAAATAGATGAGAAACCAAGAAGGAAAGCAGACATTGGGTTGAAAATAAAGTAAACACATTAGAGATTTATTGGCCTCATATCTGATGTGTGATAAAACAAGTAAGAATGGTCAATAGGGTTCATATGCTGAATCTGGTTTGAAAGACAAACATTAATCAGGATTATCCTATTTTTTCATTTTATTGGAGAACACAGTCCCTAATCAACTTTATTCACAAAGAAAATAATTGTACAGTTACAAGTCTAGTATACATAGGCCCCGTGCTATCAGTTCCATAAGCTCTTCAAATGCATCAGGACGTTTGTTTGACTAGAAGAAGCCAACCAGTTAGCCAATCGGCTAAATTTCCTCTAAACAAGCACTATGCTCCACTCAAAATGCATAAAAGGTTCTTAGCTTGTGACAAGAGATCCTAATAAACCAAGTAGTATCACTTCTTCCAAGAATTTAACAGCAACTAAATTCGAATACCCTTCAATTTCAACCTTCTTTATCTCTGGTTGTACAAAAGCATTAACGAGCATTGTTGTCATGTTCGGTGCATATATATGCGACCGCATATGCAAAATGCCCTCGTAGAAACTACTATGCGAACTCCGCACATCCGAGTAAACACATATGCAACCGCACATGATTTGTGTGGTTGTACATGTGTTTGTGCTGCCAAATAAAGCCCAACAGTCTAATTATGGACTATCAAAGTTGTACGATCGCATAGGAACTTGTGCTGCTGTATAAGGATTTGTACCGTCGCATAGGGACAAGTCCAACGATTCAAAATTGGACAGTTGAAGTTGTGTGGCCGCACAAGTACTTGTGCAGTCGCATAGAGACAAGTCCAACGGTCATTTTTGCTCTAAATTTTTCTATAAATCTCCTCCCATTTCTCATTCTACCTACACATTTCATTCATCATCATCTACCCATCCACACTACAGCGCTTCTAATTGTCATCTCTCAGTCGTCGTCGGCATAGCAAGTTCAACTAGAACACTTGTTAATGGAGGAAGTACTTCCGCGGATGCAACTCTAACATCATCAAAGCATTGTCGCATCCAACTCCCAAAATAAAAAATAAAAAACTTGAGGGCAAAACGGACCAAATTACCGAGAAGCTCTACTCTTGTCACACACTTCAAAGAAAACAGTTTGGACCACTCATTCGACCAAATGAGAAGAAGGTTAGCAGCGAGAATGTCCAAAAGAAGCCCTCCCTCCTCAGCAAAGTGAAGCCCCTCCCTCCTACTCAGTAGAACGTTAATAATTTTGAAGAATGATCTCTTCGCGCAAAGTTAGAGGCTGCAATAAGAAAACTTCATGAAAATTACCAGTAGGCAAATGCAGCTAAGAAACAGCAAATGATATAAGTATTGGAGTCACATGATATACTGAGGAAGGTCCATATTGAAAGACTCATATTCAGAAATCTAAAAGCAACATTAGAAGCTGGGCAAAAGGACTACACTTGCTATGCAGATTGGTAGTTGATGTTCCTATATTGTAAATCTTTTTTCTTATTTTATGCATATTGTGAAATGTTTTCAGGTTCAATAAAGTCTATTTTCCTTCTGTAATCCAAACAAGGTTTAAAAGTTATAACTCACTAATAATTAATAAGAATTAATTAATTTGAAGTTTGAGTTAAATTGGCACAAACAGGGATGTGTCGCATAAGTGGTCGCATATGCAAACAACTTGATCTGAGTTGTGCAATCACACATCGCACTTGACAACACTATTACAGATGGTCTAATACAAGCCTTCAATTTTATCACATGGACTATATCCATTTCATGATACGAGAAAAAGCCAAATAACTCCACCCTTTTCATTTCTCACCAACTACTTTCAGTCATTTTTAACCAATGCAGTAGAGTTATTTGAACGCATCCTATCATGGGTTTGGCCACTTGCAGATCTTTGTGCTACTCATCTTGGAATTAAGTGGACGTATCCCAGTTGTGCTAGGACATTAACATAGTTGAGATTTTGCACATCCTTGTTGAACTACTTTTCATCCTCAATCTAATGATAGTAGTGACTTCTATATTAAACTACGATTAGAGAACCTTTTTTATGAAGTCTAACTTAATTTCCAATATGTAGGATGTAGACATAAGTTGTTAGAGTGATTTAGCAACACTTGAACTTTATTTTATCCTCTGAACTGGATTTTGAAACAAGTTAGCAACTTCATTGAAGGAGTAAGTGACAACCTTTTTAATCCAAAACTAAATTTCACTACCTCCCATAGCCACCATGAAACATTGCAACTGAACGCTATGCTCATTGTCCTCATCTTGTTCCACGCACATCCAACACCGATTTACAAGATTAATTCTTCTACAACACTCTAGTGGTTCGGTGTACACGGAATGACCTTCAAACCACTGAAACAGCCCAAGAAAAAGAGCAGGTATGCATGGTACGTGCAGGAGAGAGGGTAGCCACAAGCATAAAGAGAGAAAGATGAGTCAGGTTTGCATAGTGTGAGGGCCCTATGAGATCTAAATGACCCTCAAATCTGCTCTAAACTGAGTCCCTTACCACCTTTTGATCCTACATAATCTCAATCATATACTATCATGCTATGGTGTACTTGTACCAAAATGACACATTGGGTAAGTTGTCATATGCAAGGTGCAGCATGTACACCCTCTTGCTTTGCCATGTTAGCCTCATCATGGTGAGTCACATAGTGCATAAATCGTCCTTATGCCCTAATTTGTTATTGGGTCCTCAGTTCCAACATTTCTCCTCAAGATATCATGGTACCAAAGGCTCATCCCTCCCATTCTTGTTGCATGTTGCTTTCGGAAGTAGATAGGTGGAAATCCAATGACATTCAAGAAGATCTAGTTGTTAGAGGTGAAGCCCATACGGACCATACCCAGCCGAAGAATCTTCGCAATGAAGCCACTTTTCCAAGAATGAAGACAACCTTGGTGCAGAGGATCCTCTGCCTTGGGGAGTCTAGCAATGGAGCCGAGTCGACAAGCATGGCTTCATATTTTGATACTAGAATCTCAAGCACCTTCAAGATTGGCATGAGACTTCTTCTAGACAATGTAGCACAACGTATTCGAAATATACAGGATATTTCGCCATATGGAGGTGATTCGTTGCTATGCGCAGTTCCCTTGTCTGTGACAAACTATAATGCATACTCCTCTCATATATCATTTGTTGATTTATTGAGGAGAGAATAGTTATTGGACATATGTGAATGGGTGGATGCATCAACGGGTTCTAGGAGAATTGCTCCAATTAGACAAATAACAAGAAAATCAATATTTGTTCACAGCGATTGGTGCACTATTGGATTATCGGATGCAACCATAGATTTTTCATGTCCCTTTGTATGTATGTGTAGTCACTACCTCTTGTTTAGGCAAGTGTGCAGATTTTCATAGTAGAAGGGTGGGTTTTAAAATTGATCCTATTGTCTGATAACTTCAACCATATGAGGGCATTGAAACTTGAAAGAAAAGATAGACCCATTTTGATAGACCCATTTTGCTATGAACTGGATAATGGTTGTCATTCTTCCTCTTTAGTACATAGCTTCTAGAGTGGCCTGACAGGGACTTATCCTTTTCCTTGTGGTCATCCACATCCTCAATATATGAGTATGTAGAGCTATATAGATGTCCACGAGCCCGTGGTCTCTTTGATGGTGGTCTTGAGCATCTTGTGGATGTATGGACTTCCTCATAATGGTCCCCCCCCACACACCCCTCGACCCCCGAACTCCTCAGCCATTACAAATTCACCATGCTTCTTTCTGAAAGTATCCTCCATATACTCCATGGTTGCCTTTCGGTTTTCAGGAGTAACCCGAGGGCGTGCTCTTGTATTAGCCTCAGAAGCATGGGCCAAGGGTTTTCATGTCGTGCAATACCACCATTTGTAGCAAATTCGCACAACTCACACTATAAGATCCTTTTTAATCGGACTATTATGGTGGTCATACTTTTCACACAGATACTTAAACCAATCAGGTTTAGAAACAGATGAGCCCAGAAAAAGGAATGAAGATTCTGGTGTGTGAGCCTAATTATGAATGCAGAAGAAAAAAAATGATGAGGGTAAGAAAAAATAGTTTAGGTAAATGTGGGCGATGTAGTTGTGTAGTTAGGCGAATGCCACGACAAGCTGACTTTGACCTTGTCAGCTCGATACGTGGCACGCCTTCTTTCATTATTTTGGGTAATGTTAAGTAAAGTGGGGGAGCGTAGAGTTAATTAGTGATAAAGAGATGGTGGGAACATTAGACAATCTACTATTAGAAGTAGGATTAGAGAGTTTGGGCAGAGCTTGAGAAGAGACTGAGAGCATGTAGAGAGCTTGAGAGATTTAGGAGACCCTGAGAGCCTAGAGAGGACTTAGTGGACAGCTTTAGGAGAGCTTGAGAACTTGGGAAAATCTTAGAGAGAGCTTGAGCGATCAAGGAGTCTTAGAAATGGATTATAGTAGTCGACATATTAAAAAGGGGAGGATAGGGGGTATTTCTATGGTTGAACCGTTGAAGCCTTGAAGGGGTAGGAGGGGGTGACCATTGTTATAGTGCGGTCAAGCTTCTTGCGATCGCATGCGATATGAGGTCGCACTTGACTACAATAGATGACTAAAGTATTTCAACGTAATTATGGAAAGCAATATTGTATCTTCCATTCCACGTTTAAATTGGTATTTCGTATACATTCTTGACAAAGCCTTCTCTGCTTTTTATCATATACATGGTACACACAAAGCACCATCCATCTTGAAATGGGAATACCCTCAGAATAATAATCTTTCAGCAGCTTTGAATATAATTCCATATTAGTTTATAGCCAACAGCTTTATACAAGCACCAGACATGTTATATCTTCAAATTTTCTTGACAGTTCATTTTTCCCTTTTATCTTTATATAAAAGAATTTCTGTGTAAAGATCAGTATGTGCTACTTCAGCATAACGTACAAGTCATGCTAAATATGGATAGCTCACGACTCTACCATTGCAGGGAGCATAACCTATATCTAAAAATATAAAATATAAAAAAGGTCCCAACTAATAGTTAAGTGAGAAAATAACAACTTACTTCCAACACACCTTGACAAAATGCCAGTCCTTAAGGTATAGCAAGGAATAGGTGCCATCATTGCAACTTAAATCATTACTACACTTTTGTGCTGGAAGATCAAGCCAATGTCTAACGAACTCTGAGACAGACATCTCAAGTCTCTTCTGATCCGTCAACTCTCTTCTAGTACAGTCAGCAACCTGGGAGAGAAAAAAACACTTGTTGGTATAGCATAACGGCAGGAAGTACATACCAGTTACATTCATTGCAAGCTGCACAAGTTTGAAGAGTTTTTAATTTCTGCAGCAATGCTTGTAGTATGAAGACTTATGGAGCATGCACAGAATACTGGCCAGACAGTAAATAAGAAGACAAACAAGTTAAAAACGTAGAGTAACACAAATAGCAAATCAAGGTGAAATGTTTGCAGAACAACGAGATTCATTACAAACTTAACGAGTTCACATACAACACATCAAGCTAATAAAGATAAAACTAACAAATATTTACCGATGCTAGTTTTAAGTACCTGTATATGAGAAGTTAGAGATGATTAGTTGATTACTGTCAATTTAGATAAATTACGATTAGAGTCGTTAGACGGGCTATGCCGCATGATCAGCAAATAAAGGTGCAGGTCCCCTTATAAAGAGCATAGCATGAAATATTTTAACTTTATTGAAAACTAGAAAACATAGAGCAAACATAAGTACATCAAAGGAGCTCTATGAACCGCCAACTAGGGGTGTGCAGGATCCAAACCAAACCGACCAAACCAAACCAAAACGACCAATTTTGATCGGTTTCGGCACACTTAATGGATCGGATTGGATCAGGATTTTTAAAACCGATATGATTGGATCGGTTATCGGATTTGTACATTTAAAACCGACCTAAACCAAACCGAACTTTATAGTTTTTACTATTTTATGGATATGAATATTGTGGTAATGGACATAATGGTAGTTATAATTTGAGAGTCATATTTTTTTTCTAGTCATTGCAATGGAATCATGTATTGTTATTGGTAATTTGGTATTTGGTTAGTAATGAAGTCTCATTTAATAACTTTTAAAATAATTATTTTAAAGTTGAAATTAGGTCCAAATAAAAACAAAGAAAAGCCTAGCAAGCATATGGGTCAAAGCCCAAACCGACCATCCAATCCAATCCAAACCGATATTAATTGGATTGGATTTGAGTCTCAAATCGATTTGGATCGGATTGAAATTTCTCAAAACCGACCTAGGTCGGATCGGTTTGGGTATTGCCAAAATAGATCGGGTTCGAACCGATGCACACCCCTACCGCCAACAAAGGATAAAGTAATGGTGACATGTAAAATTTTGTGTACGGCCCAAAAAGACGTAGGGCATAATATCAAGTTTGGGTTGACGGTCGAATGATTTAGAGAAGACATTGCATTAAGAAAGCTTGGAAGGTAGTAGGTAAAGAAGAGAACCGAGACAGCTTGCTTTGATAATCAATATGGTCCTAATTTACATGTGAGGAACGAAATTCACAAGTTCAAGTCTTCATAGAGAGGTTAAAGCATGTTGGTTATGGTGAAGCAAGAGAATTACAACATAACAGTTGGATAGTTGTGCAAGACAGAAAAAAAAAAAAAAAGATGGCAAATATGGGATAAGAATATAGTGAAGCAAGAGAATTACATCATAACAATTGGATAGTTGTGCAAGACAGAAAAAAAAAAAAAAAAAAAGATAGCAAATATGGGATCATAATATAGCGAGAAACACCTTTTCAAATGTATAAAAAAACAGGAATCAGTTGACAGCATAACTTCTCATTTTGCAGAATCGAAGTAGTCAAACTGATTAAAGACATTCTCCACACAGCAAACTTTGCATGGACAATAAGATATTGCAAAGGAAGATCCATAAAAATCCGACCACAAATTGTTGGAATAAGCTCGATTGTATTAATGTAGAAATATTTGTTAGAATATGATAGTAGTGATGCGACCAGTTCATCATTATCGACGCATCTTATTTATCATTTGCTGCAATTTTCCTTTATTTCCACAGTTTAGACTTATTTTATCATGTTGGAACAATATTAGTTAATTCCTTGGTATGGGGGATGTCCATACTCATGTTTGGGAGCTTTTGGTTCGATCCGAGCTAACCCGGATATGTTGATTACTTATTCTAGTTTAATAATATAAATAGGCTAATAGGGGCAACATGGACAACCGACGGCCGAGATTAGAACTCGATCCGATGGCTAATAGACATAATTAATGTCATTTCATGGCATGGCACTTGTTTGAGACTTTATTGGGCTTAAGGGAGCCAGACCTACCCGAGTCTACTCTCTCTCTCTCTCTCTCTCATGTTTCCCTTTTCCACTCTCTTTCTTCTTTACTTCTTCTTTCCTTTTAGGTTCGGGCCATCCTAGCCCTTGTTGGCTCATCGCAAGGTAATCCTCGCCATCCATACCGAAACTCTAATCCTATAAGATGGGGAAACTTGAGAAAGATGGCAGATTTTGATAATGAGAAAGAACTTCGAGATCGAGACAACGGCTGTCCTCTTTCTTATCCCCCTACTTCACCTCTAGAAGGCGTATTGGCTTGCAAACTGAAGGATCCAACGCCCTATGACGTTGGTCTTGCTCTGCAAGAGGATTCTTTGGCGTCACCTTGCAAGCAGCCGTGGTTTGGACCCTCTCCACATATCGTTCTCTTGCCTTCATCTATTTGCCTGTATCTTCCATTAAATTTCTACACTCCACCATCTCCATAATCACCCCTCACTCACCATATATCTCAACCCCATCAAGTGCCTAGTTATTACCGATTCCATCTTTGATTAGTCGGAAGTCCAGTAGCCTTTTATTAGCCTCTTTTATCATATATTGATGTTGCTGTGATTGATGTTTGTGATAGGTTGTTTTCAGCTTTTATGAAAGATTAAGGACCTATTAATAGTCCTAACAACTACTGGTTAATTATATCCTTATCTAATAAACTCTAGATTAATCTCTTGTTGTTTGGCCTATGTTTTGAGTATGAACTTGCTCTATATTGTTAATGATATCTAGTAGTGTTGACCATCGGTGCCCATTGTGAATCAAGATCGGAATGTGCCCCCCGGGTGCCTACATCAAGTAGCCTACATTAGTTTATACACATTATTGAAAATACATGTTCAGGTTTATAAGCATATGCATTGTTCTTGTTAGATACCCTCACACCTCAAAACCCGGGTTGTAAGGGGAGGTCCACAGAGGGTATATTAAGTGGGTGTTGGGTGCCTCCCTCACCAATGTGGGACAATTCGTCAACACTCCCCCTCACGCGGAGTACGCGTGGCAAGGATCCTCCCACACGGAGCACGCGTGGCAAGGCACGATCGGTGGGGAGCACCTGGAATAAGAGTAGGAGCAGGAGACAGACCAACTCTGAAACCATGTTACGAAGAGATTGATGAGATAATACAAGGAGTTTTTCTCCCCAAACCTATTCTCTCTCCCTCTCTCTTCGTAACAGTTATATTATTTTTACAAGCATGCAGATGGAATTGAGATTATACTTTCTAATTGAGTTTTATACAAGCACCCTTAAGGTGGTATTTTGCTCATAGGGTATCCGTTTGTTATTGGATATCTCTGGTTTATGTGCCCACGAAGAAAAGAGGAATCATACTTGGGAATGTTGAGGTGGATGTATAATTAAACGATGAAAGATAGGTCTGGAAATAATAAACTGAGAAGGAATCAGGGTTGAGGTGGTGGAGGTATAGGTGTTTCCCCAATCAAAGATGACTTGATGAAGAACTTGTGTAGAAGGTATGGGCAAGTGCAACGAAGATTTGTGCGGCCCCTAATAAGGATAGGGGCCAGGATTTGGCCCAGAGGAAAAAAATAAACATATAAAGGCCTAGGTAACCTAGATGGACATTGTCGAAAAAGCTATTGAAATGCTTGCACTAACAAATGAAGTAGACCTTATTAAGAATAAATTGAAAAGAGTCTTCATAAAGCTAACCCCATACAGCTAAGATAAGCTTGTTAACTATGTTTATAGTTATTAGTTATCCCCTACCCAGAATGGCACTTAATCAAAAACTAGATTCTAAAGTTTTCATCGTCTCAGTATCTCCGGATTATCATTTTGAAACCGTTAGAAAGCTAGGTAGACCAAAAATGTGCAATCCAAGTACCTATTACCTTGTAAATTTATGGATTTAGCTGTTATGTCTTGACGAGAATAGGCTAACATACTGCAAAGCCAAGAATCACCACTTCAACTTCTTTGGAAGTGTCAGACACATATTGTGCTTGATATTAGTTGCCCTTCGCTGGATTGAACCATCTCACGCCTGTCTCCATTCGCATCCCCTCATAGAATAGTCGTATCAAGCTTTCTCGCTACACCGGACACTGCTCAAAAACACTATAAAGTTTTCAACAATGGACAAAAAACCACCCAAGACACTAGAAAGCTTTCAACAATGGTCGAAAAACTACTGGTTTTCTTGCCAAGGGAAGCCCATCAACTTCATCCCACAATCATCACCTATAAATTGCAAGACATTTATGTGCCAAAGGATCCAAAGGGAGTTTTGCTTTGTTCTTTGCTGATTGGCAAGCTGTAAGGATGAGAATCAATCTATATGAGGTAAAGAAATGCTAAAATCTAAATATAGGTGTTTCAAATTCCGAAAGAAAATAAACAGAACATGAGCATAGAAAAGGATAGAAGTGTCAAGGATCGAACGATTGGTCAACCTCCATTCATTGCATTCATGAGTGCATAAACATTAAGGGAAGTTCTCTCTGAGGCATGAACTCATTGCATCTAGAGAAGACTGATAATATTTAGATGCTTTCTGTGAGCGCAAAAGACAATTAACAGTAGTCCAACACAAAAGGTTTTGCAAGACCATTTGGATAACTTTAGCATACGCTGTGCGAAATTGCATAGTGAATGTAAGGAACCATATAGAATGTGCATGGAAAGGAAACATATAGAATGTACATGGAATCATGTGAATATAAGTTAAACCCTCATCTATATAACATGTTGCGGCAGTTCACGTTAATAACAAGTTTACCATCAACAAAAAGGAACAGGATAAATATGGCCGTTGATCCCCTTGAACGATGGTAGAAATCTCACCCATTTCTTTTGTTTGGCAGTTCATCTCTCCCAGATTTGAATTGTTTCAAAAAATAAGAATCGTTTCAAATCTGGTCACCCTCCCTCACATAATTCTGGGATTGTGCCACCATCTCTTAAGTAATCTCCGCTCCCACATACCATAATCGTAACCCTCACTTGAGAGAGAGAGAGAGAGAGAGAGATCATGAAATTGGAGATTTCATCGAGGTAGGCCCCGTCTTCCATCGTACCAAATCGAAGGAGATTTTGATATTTTTGAAACCAAAGAGACATCATATGAATTTCAAGCGATCAGATGGTAATTGCGAGTAAACTCGTCAGTGATGACTTTAATAATCAAAAGAACAAAAGAAACAAAAAAGGAAACAACGCAATCACGTCTCCGATAGAGAACAGAGATAAACACTAATACATGGGATAAGGATTAAGTCCGATTCCAAGGTCATTTTTTAATTCTCTTCAAAAAAAAGGACATTTTTCTGTATCCTTACTTTCAGTTTTTGGTTGTGATTTTTTTTTTTTTACAATTTTCATCAATTTCAGGATATGAAATTTGGGGTCTTCCTCAAGGGTCTTCCTCAAATTTGATAACCCGATTTGTTTTCCTAATTGTAGGACGTGAAAATTAAGGGGGTTTCTTAATGGCCAGATAAGGATTAGGCCCTTTGGATTAAACGGTGGGAATACGATTTCTTTCTCGATGGGTTGAGGAATCCCAATCCATTCCATTGCAGAATAAAAGTAGGTTTTGAGAGATCATGTATTATCTATCCTCCCCCATTCTTTTGTTTTCCCGATTACGCTCGCTCATCCACTCTCAACGAAACCCCATTACGTCCCTCTGACGAGCCTCTCCTCATCTCCTCACCACAGCCATAACTATCTGCAACTGGGTGGATCGTGGAGTGGTTAGGGCCACTAGCACACAACATGATCCAGTGGCAGGAGGAGCGGTGCTTCGAGCAACAGAGCTAGGCGGACCTCTAGGCTATAGTGAAATCCCTAACTAACTGTCTCCATGGATAAAAATACCGGTCGCGGACAAAATATCGGCCGGCCGAAAAAACGGTTCGAACCGGGCGGTACGAACCGGTATCGGTCTGAACCGGTCCATACCGGTGTGAATTGATTTTTGGTTTCAAAAAAATTTGAAAAAATAACCAAAAAATCCAGAATAATCTAAAATATTGGTTTGTGATGTTTTTTTTCATTAGTAAACTAGTTATAGGTATGAACCGGTCTTTTTAAGTTATAGTCACTGTTTTCACTGTATGATTCTAAATTGTGGAATTTGATATAGTTATTAAATTGTATGAGTTAGATTAGCCTAGTATTAATATATTATGCTTAGGGATTACAAAACACAATTCATAATCATTGCACAAACATAAATTACACAACTAATACGAGTACATGAGTCATATTTTACAATTTCACATAATATGATAATAAAGTAATAAACATAAATTCATAGTCCTAAGACTCCTAACAGGCATAGATCTATAGATCTATAGATCTAAGCTTATAGATCTATAGATCTAAGCTTTGACGGCATAGATCTAACCCATATCACCATTTTCACCACAATTATTTGGTTTAATTTTTAAAAAAATGCAAAAAAAGAAAAGAAAATTGAAAACCCCCCAAATTTGCATGAACCGATCATGCAAATTTGGAGTTGATGCTTATAGATCTATAGATCTAAGCATTGATGGCATAGATCTAGCCCATTTCAACATTTTCACCACAATAATTTGATTTTTTCAAAAAAAATGCAACAAAACAAAAGAAAAATGAAAAAAATTATGAAAACATACCTTCAAATGTGGTTTTGATCTTGCAAATCCGAGTTTTTGGCTTCAAATCTTGCAAATCGAGCTAGTATGGAGGTTCACCTCATGTGGGAATGAAGGAAGAAGCCCAAAAAATTCAATTCGGAATGAAAAAACCACTCAAATGGACACTTAACAGCCGGTACCGGTTCGAACCGGCCGGTTCGAACCGGTTCGAACCGGTACCGGCCGGTATTTTGGCGAATTAGTCGCCGCGACCGGTATCACCTGGATACCGGTGCGGTTCGGACCGGTTCCCGGTTTGAACCGGCCGGTACGGTTCGTACCGGCCGGTATTTTGATCCTTGACTGTCTCTTAGTTTAAATTAAGACCTCACGGGGGATTTAAGACTAATTACCCCTTTACTTTATCTCCTATCTCAATACCATGTCGTGAGAGATTTAAGATTTTTTTATTAGAATAGGATTTTCCTTTATCTTCTATGTAAACCCATGTAAGAAGAAGAAAACACAAAAGTTGATATTATTTCTTCCACAAGTTAAAGCTTGGAAGAAGAAACTTTTCACATAGTTTTGTACCTCCCTTGAGTGTGTGGCAATTTCTCAGCATGTTGCTTCGTTTGTTATACTTTCTCTATCAATCCCTCCATTGATTTGAGTGGTGGAGATCCGGATTTCCTCCATAATGCCCACAACACTATCATCTTTGCATATTTGATTGCAAATGACACAAGTTTATGGTATCGTATCGAAGTCATGAATTAAGTCTCTCTGATATCGTAAACGCATTGCATTTGCTAGGAATAGTTTTATAACATCAAGAAATTCTTGCATCTGAAGGCGACTCAAACCAAGAATGCTCCAAAAATAGGATTGAATAAAATTCTACTTTTGCTCTCAACATGACAAGAACCCTTGGCAAATTTCTATGTCTGCTCTCAGCTTGACATGAACCCCTGGTAAATTTTTACGTCTACTCTCAACATGACAAAAATCCTCCACAAATAGGAGAGAGAGAGAGAGAGAGAAGGAAAAAAAAACTTCAATTAGAACTCTGAAACCATGAAACCCTTAAAAAGCGATCTCAATCTCTATCTCATTAACAAACCCCAATGGGGCATTTATACAAGAAAAAGAGGGAGGAGGGGAGTAGGTAATCTAACAACCTCCAACCTCCTCGAACACTCCCTGTTGGCAATTGAAGAGCAACGAGAAGCTAGAACACATACATTATCTCCTACATCAATGCTACTTATGCTACTAAGACGATCACGTCTCTCCAACTTACAATGGGTCAATGGCATCCAATCAAAACCCTGGACTAATTAGAATTATGTCTCAAGATCCTTCTCCATAATTCTATCTATCAAAGACCAAGGTTTTAAATGTCGTTTTTGGTGTCCATGTCGGTCGACCCAGAAACGAAAACTTTTTGTTTTTTGATAATTTATCAGTGGAAAATTTGTAAAATCGAAAGACAAATTTCGGTGGAAATATATCATTTTTCGATCAAATTTTGGTGTTTTTCGATATAAATTATTGTTTTTCAGTCAAATTTTAATTTTTTTCGTTTTATATAAAAAAGATGGAATATTTCAGCAATACTTTAGGATAAAGATGATAGTAAAATATTATCTATTATAAAAAAAAATCAAAATTGAGGTAAAATATAATTTCTTACTGATAAAGATGAGCTTTGTTTTGTTAAAAAAAGATAAAAATTTTCAATGAAATTGTCTGGAAAAAAGACATAATGTCATATTTCGGTCAAATGTCGATCATTTCGGTCAAATGTCGGTCATTTTGGTCGACATTTCGTTATGTCGGAAGGAAATTTGGTACTATAAAAAATTCGGTCAATTTCTATGTCAGACCCTTAAAAAAAAAGACATTATGGTGATTTCGTAGGAAATTTGTCGACATTTGATTCCATGTCAAAGACTACGATGATAAAAATCAAGCCCCTCAACCACATAAAATTAGGCCTACCTTCCCTTAGGCCCCTCTATAAGAACACAAATTTTATTCAGTCTAATTTCAAACTTCTCTTGATTTCTTGGTTTCTAACCCTATCCTTCCTAGCTCTACCACAAACCTAGATGAGCAACCACATCTCTGTTTCAACTGAGTAGTAAAAGATTGGCGAAACCCATATAAAAGTAATGGGTAAATTGCACTTTACCCCCCTAAAGTTTAGCCCAAAAACAGTAAACCCCCTTGTAGATGGAAATTATCAAAAGAGGAAATATAGTTGTTGACAAAAGGGGGTATTGTGCTAACATTTATAGCTAAGGAACCGATTTGGAACAAAAAAAACTTCAGGCCGGTTAAGTGATTTTAGGCTGAACTTCAGGGGGGTAATACCTATCTGCATAGTGATCCAACAGCATTCTTCACTACTTTGCCGGCCCTAATCCCCTGATCTGATAGAGTCTCAAAAGGTTCAAGATCAAAAAACATGGATCCAAATCAGAAATCTCTGGGATTCTCGTGATTTCAACTTACAACCACAGAAAGCACACACGATGGGAAAGTGGGTCGAGAATTGACAACAAGAACAAGATGGGAGATCACCTGAACCATGGATTTCCCGAAATGGGTGGAGAAGAAGTGGAGGTTGGGGAGGCCATCCTCGGTGACCCAGTCCCTGCAAGCCCTCCACCCGCCCATGAGCCCCGTGAGCACGACCGGGAGGTTCCCCTTCAGGTACCTCTCCACAAAATCACTGTAGCTCAGCTCCCTCCCGTCCACCCTCTCCACCTTCCCTCCGATTCGAGGTCCCGCCATCTCCCCTCACGAGTCACGAGCAACACGTAGAGGAGTCCGGTTTTTTTTTTTTAAGTTCGTTAGAATGGTTATTTAGGTTTTTCCCAAAATGACCCCCAACTGAAACATATTGCTAGAATGGGACCTGGTTGCCTTTTGCATTACTTTTCTTACTTTATGTGCGGAAAAAAGATTCGGGTCGTCTTTATTTCGAACACACAAAAATTACAAGGTCGGGACCCGGGGACTCGGGGGTGGTGACCTGGGTGCGACGAAGATTTGATCAGGAGATTGTGAAAGAGATTCTCTGGAGGGTCCCTTTGATCCGCGTCCCCACGTTACTTCGTACGAGAGCTTTGAAGGAATTGCCCAGGACAGATGTCTTTACAAGATTTATGGTTTCTTAAGAGGTCGAGTGTTTTTGCCTTTGCGTTTGTCCCTTCCATGCTTCGCGTTTTCTCGGCTAAGGGGCTTTCGGCGTCGTTTGCTCGATCTTCCCGTCTCTCTCGGCTCTTGCTAGACCTCGGCATCCTTGATCGTCGGTTCGTGGTGTTGATCGTACTTCTGGCATCGGCTTTGGATTTGGCTTTCAGCTTTGGCTATGCTTTGGCGTGGCTCTGGCTTTTGCTTTGCTTAGGCGCTTGCACTTGAACGTAAACGGGTAGAGGCTTGCGATGCTTTAGTTCTTCCGGACTTCGTATTGTATCAGCTAGAACGTGTGGTGCTTTACTCGTGACCGTCGTAGTTGTTTGGCTTTGGCACGTGTGTTGCTTTGGCGCGGGCTTTATCGGTGCTTTTGCTTCGGCTTCTTGCGTTGGCTTTTCCTTTGGTGTTGGCTTGATCTTCTTCTTGAACAACGATGGCTACGTTTCCAATGCTTCTTTATTCTTCCGGTTTATTGGGGATGGATTTCGGTAACGACGGTTGTAGCGTCGGCTTTGGCTTTTCTTCTTCTCCGGGCTTCTTTGGCGTGATCAGAGTCAAAGGCTTTTTTTGAAGACGGTGGATGTAGCACCGATCTCCGTGTGACGGTTATGGCATCGGCTTTGCTTCTCTTCTTCTCCGGACTTCTTTGGCGTGATTGGAATCAAAGGCTTCTTTTGAAGATAGCGGGGATAACACTGATTTCCGTGCGACGGTTATGGCTTCGGCTTCTCTTCTCTTCTTCTTCGAGCTTCTTTGGCGTAATCGAAGTCGAAGGCTTCTTTTGAAGACGGTAGTGGTAGCACCAATCTCCGTGCGACGGTTGTGGCGTCGACTTTGTTTCTCTTCTTCTCCGGGCTTCTTTGGCGTGATCGGAGTCGAAGCCTTCTTTTGAAGACGATGGGTATATCACCGATCTCCGTGCGACAGTTATTGCATTGACTTTTGTTGATGAAGATAGCGGGAGTAGCACCGATCTCCGTGTGATGGTTGTAGCATCGACTTTTATTGATGAAGATGGTGGGGGTAGCACCAATCTTCGTGCGATAGTTGTAGCGTCGATTTTTGTTGATGAAGACGGTGGGGGTAGCACCGGCTTCAGGCCTTCTTCTCCAAGCTTTCTTCTTCGTGCGAGGAGTCGACGCTTTTGTTGAAGACAACGGGGTTTTGTCGGCTTCGATCTTCTCCTCCGGTCTTTGCTTTTGGCATCTTCGGAGTTGATAAAGATTGTTAGAGACGTCAGGGTGATGACGACTCCAGGTCTTCTTCTTGAAGCTTAATTTTTTGTGCAAGGAGTCGAAGGTTTGATCTTCAAGTGCAAGGCCTTCGCTTTGATGAGGACTTCGATGGGCGACTCCGCTTTGTTGGGGATGCGCCTTCTTGTTCCTCGTGAAGCCTTCGGTCTTCAAGCATTGGAGCTTCCTTTTTGCAGAGCCTTCTTGTTTTCAGTTTTCGAAATTTGATGCCTTCCCCCACCCCTTCTATTTATAGGCAAAGGGGGGAGGTTAGGAGAGATATGGTTGTGATTTTTTAGTTTAATCCAATATCTCTTCTCATAACCATCAAAATGTTGTTTCCTTTTTTGGGGAAAACAAATTTGATCTCTTTCCTTATTTTGTGGGGATGGTTATGGACTTGTTATGACTTGATCTTTGAAGATAATTTATTATCTTTACACCTTCCGATTGCATGGCAATACGACGTCACCTTGTCTGTCAGATCGAGGGATCGTCGCGGATCTACGGTTGTGTAGATGTCCATGTCACCTCCCCCCGCATCAAGGCGGTTATGATTTTTTTTTTCTTTTCTTTTCTTTTCTTTTTTCTTTCCTTCCTATGGACGGCCACACCTCCCCATAGGGAGGGGGCACGGTTTCCAAGAGAGGGGGGCCGGTGGGCCCCACCCGGCCCCTCTTGTTGGTTGGCCACTCCTCCCCATAGGGAGGGGAATCGTTTTTCGAAGAAAGGGGCTAGTGGGCCCCTTTTTTGTGTTTGAGTCGCGAGTCCAATGGGGCCCGTTTGCGTTGAGTCGGGTTCGTTTCGTATGCGGGTCGTTGTGTGCGGGCCGTGTTCGTTTGCGGGTTGGGTTAGATCCATGGGCTAATTTCGGTGCCCACACTTACTAGTCCCTTGTTTGATAACATGAAAAGCGTATATGCGGATCCGTTTTTCTGTGAAATCCCGATAATGTGATGTTTGATAATCCGGAATCACGAACTGTGGATCCGTTTTTCGCTAAAAAACACTGGAAAGTTCATCCGGGTGGAGTGCTCGGATGCGATTTTCCGTGAAAGGCTCCTACAGGTCTAGGTTTATACTATCTTGTGACTCCAGTTTAAGATATCACAACTTAAAACAGAACACAGGTTTTTGGTTGTTTCGACTCATCAACGAGTGTAGACACATGAATTTTATCGGACCCAAACCCGACTCGCGTGCACCGACCTGGGGGCGAACCCCACATGAACTCGGGTCCATCGGACTCGACCCAAGCCAAACAAGAGGTCAGGTGGGCCCATCCTCAAGTGGGGCCCACCTGGCCCCCCATTATTTTGGGAAACCATGCCCCCTACCCGTGGGTAGGGAGTGGCCGGCCAAGAAAAAAAAAAAAGGGGGGGAAGGAAAAGAAAAGGAAAGAAAAGAAAGAAAAAAAAGGAAAGAAAAGAAAGAAAGAAAAAGAGGAAGAAAAGGAAAGAAAAAAAAAAAATAAGAAAAAGGAAATAAAACCGCCATACGTGGGGGGAGGTTGCGTAGACGTCTACACAAGTGTGGATCTACGTCGATCCCTCGATCTGACGGATAAGAAACAAAGCCGGGTCGTCATCGATTTAATGTGCAAGATTCAAATACAATTCAAAATGATTGAGCCATAACTACTCCGCCAGAAAAGGAAAATAAATGAATGTTTATTCTCCCATAAATGAGGGAATGAATCTTGGATAGTTATAAACGAAATAATCAAGGGATTTAAATGAACCTTCCCATATCTCTCCCCACCCCCCTTCACCTATAAATAGAGGGGGAGGGGGAAGGCTCAAGGGGTCGAAGTCGAAGACAGAAGTAAAGAAGCTCTGCAAAGGAGAAGACACGCATTCAACGACCCAAGGCTTCACGAAGCTCGAGCAAGCATATCCCTTTGGGATCGGCTTAGTCCATTGAAAGTCCTCATCAACGTGAAGATCCTTACACAAGAAGATCAACCCTTCAACTTCGGGCACACAGGAGAAAGCTCGGAGAAGAAGAAACCTTCAACTCCGAAGACGCCAGAAGCAAAGGCTGGATAAGAAGATCGAAGTGGCATCACCCCATCGTCTTCATCAAGCCTTCGACTCCGATCAAGTCCAAAAGCCCGAAGAAGAAGATCAAAGTGGCACCACCCTGTCGTCTTCAATAAGCATTCAACTCCAATCAAGCCCAAAAGCTCGGAGAAGAAGATCGAAGCGGCATCACCCCATCGTCTTCATCAAGCCTTCGACTCCGATCAAGCCCAAAAGTCCGGAGAAGAAGATCGAAGCGGCATAACCCCATTGTCTTCAATAACATCCGCTCCATTCACGAAGTAGAAAGCTTGAAGAAGGACACCCGAAGCGGTACTACATTTATCGTATTCAAAACAAAGTCTTCAACTCCGATCACGCGAAAGAAGCCCAGATAAGAGGAGAAATCAAGCTGACACCACAACCGTCGAGGAAGCTGGAAGAATAAAGAAGAAATGAAGGCATAGCCATCGCCTTTCGAGAAGAAGATCGAGTCAACGCCAAAGCAAATACCAACGCAAGAAGCCGAAGCAAAAACACTGGTAAAGCCTGCGCCATAACACAAGTGTCAAAGCCAAGTAACTACGACAGTCACGAGCAAAAGCACCGCACGTTCTAGCCGATACGACGCGAAGTCTAGAAGAACTAAAGCATCGCAAAGTCTCTACCCTTCTACGTTCAAGTGCAAGCGCCAAAGCAAAGCAAAAGCCAGAGCCACGCCAAAGCAAAGCCAAAGCCGACGCCAAAAGCACGATCAACGATGTGAACCAACGATCAAGGATGCCAAGATCTAGCTAGAGCTGAGGAAGACGCGAAGACCGAGGAGCAAAGCCAAAAACTTCCCTAGCTGAGAAAGCGTGAAGCACGGAAGGGACAAAAGTGACGGCGATAAATCCTTAGCCTCTCAAGAAACCCTCACCCTGTAAAGATCTCTGTCATGGGCAACCCCTTCAGAGCTCTCACACGAAGTAACATGGAGACACAGATTAAAGGGACCCTCCAGAGGAACTCTCTCACAATCTCCTGATCAAATCTTCACTGCACCTGGCTCACCACCCCCGAGTCCCCGGGTCCCAGCCTCTTTAATCTCGTTTTGTGCAATAAAGATGACCCGAATCTTTTTCTGCGCATACAGATTTCTAGCATGCCCGTTGGGACATCCTCTCCTTTCATCCGTACATCTAAAGAAGTTGCTTCAAGTTCGCCATGGCCAGGACAAACAACGATGCGTTTGCTCTAAGCCTTTTGCCTATCACCGAGTCTCCACTACTCCAGTATGGCGATCCAGAAAACCCGGAAGATGATGCTTCCCCGGTAGTACGCGTCTAAACCGGGCGTACTCGAACTCTTGCAGACATCTTCACACCAGAAACTACTGCTGAAGATGCCCACCAAAGCGCGATGAGGTCTTGGTGCATGAAGAAACGAGCCTCGATCCTGTAATCCATGTCCAGAAATTTAGGGAGGACCAGCCCCAACCCCGAGCCTAGTTGGGTTCTCCAATGGACTTTGCACCTCCTTTGCAGGGGGCAAACGTTCATCATCAAGCAGAAGCAAGTCGGCACAACTATGTCTCCGACGACGATGTTGAAGATACAGGCCTGGAACACCGAGACATCATGTGTCATCATCCATCGTCCGCCCTCCAACTCCAAGTCGTTCAAATGGGTGAACATATAACGCAAATCACTTGGCTAATGGAAGAAAAGGACCGTCACATCAACACATTGCTCCAAAGGCTAAGTGCAAGGGATGCTCTAGTAGTCAATCAACCTCCTGCTTCTCCAGTAGTCGCTCCAGCACCATTTTCGACTCCGGCAGAGGTCGCCCTGATGGTTCTAGCGGCTACTCGATCTGGCACTTTCTTCGGCTCCCATCCCAGCGGAGGTCATCTCTCCAGTACCAGTCTCAGTGGCTACACAACCGCCGGCGATGGCAACGATGACTACCTAGCAAATACACTCATTCGTGGACGACATAATGCATTCCCATGGCGGCAGTCTCTCTCCGATCACGATGACCTACTCGAAGCCTTACACTGCAAGAATCCAACAACTGTGTTTCCCTACCAGGTGCCACCTACCAAAGTTCCAGCACTTCAACGGGAAGGGAAATCCAAGGCAGCACGTCGCCCACTTCGTCGAAACTTGCAACAACACCGGTACATACAGCGATGAGATGGTGAAGCAGTTTGTTCGCACCCTCAAAAGTAACGCATTTGACTGGTATGTTGATCTCCTACCAGGATCTATCGACAGTTAGGACTAGATGGAGAGGGAGTTCCTCAACAGCTTCTACAGCACCCGACGCATTGTCAGCATGACGGAGCTTACTACCATCAAGCAAAGGAAAGATGAGACAGTGATTGACTACATCGATCGTTGGAGGAACGTTGCGCTAAATTCGTGAAATTGCTTGTCTGAAGACTCGGCCATTGAAATATGCACCCAAGGCATGCACTGAGGCTTGCTCTACATCCTCAAAGGGATCAAGCCTCGGTCTTTTGACGAACTCGCAACTCGGGCTCACGATATGGAGCTCAGTCTAGCAAATCGCGGGGACTCGAAGAGCAAAGACTTCTTGAAGGTGGAGAAGAAGGATAAGCCGCCAGCACCAAAAGCAAAGCTAGTCAACATTGCTGACATCACCTCAACCTCCAGGCCGCTCAAAATTAGTGGCAAGCCGGACCAAGAAAAAGGGGCCGCCATACCACCGCCTCAACCTCAAAGACAACCAAAGACGACTCTCAAGGAGCTCGAAGCAAAGGAATATCCCTTCCCGGACTCGGAAGTCTCCTCCATGTTCGACTAGTTGCTGCAGGAGAGGATGATCGAGCTTCCTCCATCAAAGAGGCCCGAGCAAATGCATCCCATCGACAACCCTTTTTTCTGCAAATACCACCGAGTGGTTAGTCATCCCATCGAGAAGTGCTTCATCTTCAAGGAGAGGATCATGGTGCTCGCAACTCAATGGAAGATTGAGATCGACTCCAGTGATGTTGCTGCAGTAAACATGACATCAATCACCTTCGGTTCCTTTCCACCGGTGCTCTTTGCTACACGATGGAGAAAGCCCAAGTTGCGCATCAACTATCAAAGTCCAATCGCAAAGTCTACTCCACAACCGAAGGTCTCGAAGCGATGACGGCATGCTCCTATGCTCGCCGAGAATGAAACCCCATTACCCCGGGGGCAACAGTCACTCCCGAGCAAAGCCACGTTTCAACAAACTCTCCAACAAAGGTACAAGCGCGGAGATCCAAAAGTTAGCCTGTTAGGCCAATCCTCGGGTAAATTCGACTACTACATCCTCTACTCCCAACCTCCGTTAGTCTCAATGGAGGAGATCACGCCAACTGGCTGGGGGTTGGAGAAAGAATCTGTAAAAGAGTAAGTCCTTCCCAGTGAGGTTACATCCCAACAAGCTCTCCAAGAAAGATACAAGCAAGGAGATCCAAAGTCGGCCTATTGGGCCAGCCTTCGGGTGAGTACTAAAGCCCTTAACTTAGTCGCCTCATCGGGGTCTGGCCATCGACACATGTTATTTTCGTCCGATTGGAAGGGTTCTGGATTGTTTAGATCTATAGGCCACCGAGAGAACCCCAGGTGGCTCCCATCATAATCATAAGGGCCGGACAGGACAGGTGTCGTTGGTTGAACCCCGAACCATGGTGATTCCTTGGTTCGAGGCGAATATTTTAAGTCATTGATTTAAGAATGGTTGGATAATGGATACCACGACTTATTCAAGAATAGTAATAGACGGAACACTAGAGGAAAAAAAGGGGATTTTTGCATATGTACCCCTAACAAAGTTCAATACTGTAAAAAAAACCCTATCTTTTACAAAATTCCTATGCAGCTTCATATATCTCAATTTTTGCAGGAAAAAAATCCTGAAGTTAATTTGTTGAGCATTTTACCCTTGGACTCATCCAAAGGTAAAGTGATCATAAAATTGACCATAGGGGTTGTTTTGTAAAAATCAAAATATGTGAAGGGTGCCCATAGGATTTGTAAAGTATAGGGGGTTTCCTGCACTATCAAAGTGTGTAAGGGGTATGTATGCAAGAATCCTAAAGTGTTTTAGAATTGCTTTCATAAAACCAAGCAACCAAACAGCCTAAGAGATTCCAAGGAACCATTCAAAACCTAAGGAGGCACTGAAGGTAAATGCAGAAGGTAAGTGTGAAGGCTAGGATGAACAAACTTCATCATTGAGGAAAACCAACATGGGCATACCTTATATAACATTGAATTTCTTCTCCATAATAAGGAGCGCATGACGCTCCTGATGATGTCCAGCTCAGTCTGATTGAGGAGACTCATCCCAAGGATCCGAAGAGACGACGCTCAACCAACTTTTTCATCCTTACGTGCAACATCCTCAACCGTAGCACTCGATGCTTTTCTTCTTTTGGCTTGAATTTGGTGCACAAATTCAGTAATTATGACGTGAATTTTCGGAGGCGGCCTGTTCGAAGAGGACGCATTAAGGCCTGCCTTCTTCAAAGCTAGCGAGACATGCTTCTGGGCCTTCTGAAAGTGCACAGGGCAGAGAGATGGGACTGTAGCTATGAGAACTGGCTTCCCATAAATAACTTGCCCAATTTGTGCACTGTCGAAGCAAACAGCGATAAATCAAACAGGACTAAAGCCATCCATAAAAGATTGGCTCTATATGGCCAATGGCAATTAAATGAAACAAAGAATGTGATAGCACGAAATCGGAGTCAAAATTACACAATATACTCAAGTTATCAGTGAACTTGAGTTCACAAATGAATGGTGAAACATGGTTTATATTACGCCATGTGTCCACTGAAAAGACATAAAATAAGTAAGAGGGGATAGGCATTTAAGAGGGTTGAACAATGAAAATACATAAAATAAAAAGTAAAAGAGGATGGAACACTTTCTCAGGACACGTGGCATCTTCTCCATTCAAGTTCACCATTTGAATGGTGAACTCGAGTTCAGCTTCCCTGACCCCTATATAAGCTTTTATCATTTGACCACTATATAAGCTAAGAAGAAATAAATAAATAAATAAAACCTAAATGACTATAGGAGTTTCGAAACCTCAAACGAAAATAAGTTTAGTTCAAAATATAAGAAATGATACTAACATGACATCTCCCCACTATCGGAACTGTCAGCTTGGTGACCAGTGAGGGAGCTGCTGATGAGTGTATACGACATCCTATCATAATTGTAAACATTAAATAAGAATCATGAACAATTTCAAGTAAGCTATTACTGAAAACTAGAAGTATTCATATTGCTTTGGTTGATAACTCAAATATTTATATATTGCAGAACGGGCTAATGGGTCCTGCCAAAATGATATGTTCTTGCTCTAAATAAATATTTTGGGCCTAAAAAGATAATTTTTGGGAGAACAAAGGGCTATTTCCATCTTTTGACTTTTTTAGATTTTCAAATTGGTATGAAATTTTGAAGCGTGTTAGGTTTTGGGGATAGGAATAAGTGATTAAAGTTTGCTTGTGATTGGACTGTTAGATGCAGAAATATCATGGTTTTTTCAGATTTGGATTGTGTTTTCATATTTGAGAATTCTGTGAAAATATGATTCAATTCGATCCTAAAAATTGAGACTTTTCATATAGACTCATCTATGATTTCAAGAGACTTCTATAGGAATCATAGGATCAAGTTTCGTGGAATTTGGGCTAGGTTTGATTAGATTTCGACTGGTTTTAAGGATCAATGTGGCGTAATTCTAGGTTTTTCAGTAAAACTTCGACAAATGTCAATAATTAACAAGATGATTCAATAACGACTAATTTCAGGTTTCGTGGAGATAGAAGTGTAATAAATTTTTAAAAAAATGAAGGAAAGAGAACATAAAAGAAGATATATGAAGTAGTCACACCTTTGTTGGAGTTGCATCGGATCTTTGAGTCGCACTGAGGAGATGATAATTTCTCATGAAGACCAGATAAATTGCACCGGATCGCGAAGTCACGTGGATCTAAGAGTTGATTTATGAAGACATCATGAAAATCAAGAATTGTGATCGTCCACCCATGATCCTCAGTCATGTCTTCCATCTCATAATCAATCTTATTTATCAACATCAAGATAAAGATTGTGCTTTTATTCTGGCTTCAAAGACCAAAATATTTTATATGCATTAACATCATTAGTCAATATCTTCGGAGCATCCTGAACCATATACTAACCATCTCTTATTGGATCCTGGTAGTAGGAGACTTGAGATGTTTGTGATGCTAATATGAAAGCCAGGTTCATCTTCTTCGTTGGGAATTCTCTTGAACTTTCCAAAATTTACTTGGGTCAGATTTAGTTATGGGTCATATACATATTCATTTACCATGTCTTTTATTTTCATCCAGTCGCAGTAGAATTTTTTTTTTGAGAAATACCTCTAGGGTGGGAGGACATAGTGTTGTGCCTTCAAAGCTCCTCCGGAGACAAGTGGAAGGATATAATGAAATTTTGCTACTTCAAGAGGTTCTCACCAACACAAATTCGAAGCAGAATTTCAAGGAAACTCTCCCCGTTCTGGAAGGGAATTGTCAAAGTTAAGGATGCCTACTTGTGTGGTAATAAATTCGTTCTTGGAGACGGAAAGAAGATCAAATTCTGGAAAGATAACTGGGTTGGTGACTCACCTCTCAAAGATCTATTTCCAGAACTTTATAATTTGCCCAGCACTAAGCAAGCCACAATCCATTCTCAGGCATCTGTTATTGGTTTTATTACGTCTTGGTCCCCAACTTCATTTTCATAGTTTTATATACAAAAGTTGTACAAATTTAGCAAGTGTGCATCTGTTTACAAACGTCACACCCTACTAACCAAACAACCCTAAACTGTTTGCACATGTGTTTTCAAAATCACATGCTGAAAACACAGCAACCAAACAAGCCTTAGGATAAGCAGGTTAGGCTGCGCCGCACGGCCACTGCTCATATAGAACATAGATATAGGTTTGGGTTCAAAGGCGCCTATTAAATTGTATCTCAGCACCGCCACTGCCGAGATACGACTTGACCAGCCTTTTTCATTTTTTTGATAGGGACTCGTTGGTCCTCTCTCTCTCTAATCTTGTTGATGGCTCTTTCTTGCGGTCAGGGACGGATCCAAGAATCGAACCTTGGGGGGCGAATGTTAAAAAAATCTTCTGGGAGGCAAAACTTCATGAGGGGTTCTCTTTCGAATCTAGGAGGGGCAATCGGCCCCACACGCCCCCCCTTGGATCCATCCCTGATTGCAGTTCTACCTCCCTTTGTTTTTAAGCTATCAATGAAGAACTGAAAGTCTTAAATTAACAGAAAAAACCCCTTCAAAAACGTAAGAATATCAAACTGGAAAAGATTTCCTTGAAGTTAGGGCTGCAACTCAGGCTGAGATCAGCCCTAACCCATTCTAAGTTACAAAATATCAACCCTAACCCAACCCAACCATGGGTTAAGAAAACACGTAGAGACTGCCTCTAGCTTGGGGCCTTCCAGCTAGCCGTCTATGGAATTTGGGGCCCTTGATCAGTCTTCCAGGTCCGAAGCCTCTCTGGCGCACCGGAATCGGAGTTCTCCGTTGGATAGAGGGAAAATGGTGGGAGCAAGGGCTGGCAATTTCGGACCCGACATGATCCGACACGAAGTTAGCGAGTCTGGGTCAGGGCTAAACGGGTTCGGGTCATAAACGGATCGACACGATAGACCCGTTTAATAAACGGGTCGGGTCCGGGTTTAGGGTTTGGACACGGTAGACTCGGGAAGACCCGTTTAGTATTCAACGAGTCAAGTCGGGTCAGGTCTACCCACAATCTGATACTGTAATATATAATATCAGCGGGTCTATCGGGTTAGGTCGGGTCGAGTCGGATCGGATCGGATCGGGTCAACTGAATAAACCCGTGTGGTAAATGGGTCTTATCGGGTCTACCCGTTTATAAACGGGTCGGGTACGGGTTTAGGATCTAGACATGATTAGTTAATTGGATCGGGTCCAGGTCTAGGGGTTTTGGACACAACTCGAAACTACACACGACATGAACCCGACCCGACACGACCCATTTCCACCCCTAGTGGGAGCTACATTACGAGCTTCTCACAGCCCATGCCAAAAGTGTGGAAAAAGATTTTCAGTTTCCCCACCTCTCCTACGTGCCCTTAACTCTGAAAGCTCGCCTTCTTACAAAACCAGCTTGTGAGAGGAGGCTCAAGACGGGTATTTCAACACGTCACCCAACCCCTTAGTCGATGTGGGACTAAACCCAACATCCTGCCTTCACATGAGGCTAGGGTTCCACGAGGGTCTAGGGCTGGACACACTCCGATGGTCCCCCACTCGTGCCGGACTCCTAAGGATCTAGCTAGGACTTGACGAGCTCCGACTTCTCCCCCTCTTGTGCCTGGGCTGAGCAGAAACCTGAGTCTGATACCATTGAAGGATCCCCTCGACCCTTGGATACCCGCCTCCTCACAAAACCGGCTCGTGAAGGGAGGTCCAAGACGGGTATTTCAACACAACGTCACCCAGCCGCCTAGCCGATATGGGACTAAACCCAACAAGAATGTGTTTGGCAGCGACGGAGTCATTATCGGCGTGTCGAGGCCGTTGATTTGATGACGGGGTCCAACAATGTGAGCTTGGAAAGAAAAAATTAGAGGTCTTGCCTTAGTGAGAGTAACGAACCACCCGGCTCTCCCTCTCTTGTACCTCTCTCTTTTTTAATAAACTAGTAGGGGTCTACGCTAGGGCTGTGCAAAAACCAACCCGAACCGTCTAACCGAACCGAAACCGACCAAAATTTATCGAAATAACCGAACCGAACATCAAACCGGACCGACAAAACCGATTAAATCGGTTTCGGTTTCGGTTCCCGGGTATGGAACACCGAACCGAAACCGAAAAAACCGAACCGACTTCTTAAATCATAAACGCAACGGCCATAATACTTTTGTTTCCGGTAAGTGCAAGTATGAAGTAATTATGTTACATCTACAATGCTTCAAAAAAGTGAACGTCGGTTGATTTTGCTTTGAACTTCCATTTTGGCACTATGTAAGGACACAATCATCCACTTATTTGTGACGAACTAACGATTAAGATTCAAGAGCCAAGGGCTCTAGCATACCTCATATCAACCGAAACCGAACCGAAAACCGATCACACTGAACCGACAAAAACCGACCATTTCGGTTTCGGTTTTGATTTTTCGAAAACCGAAAAAAAATAAAACCGACACCGAACCGACTAACAAAACCGACGCTCACCCCTAGTCTACGCCAACCCCCCCTCCGAGGGATTCATAAAAAAAAAAAAAAAAAATGAACCGGGTGAACCTGGTGGGATACACCGACGATCATACCAAAGCCAGCGGGCAGAAGAGGCCGGCCCGACTTGTTGTCGACAACTATTGCGAATCAGTTTCACCAACTGCTGTTTTTCCAAATAACTTGTAAGCTGGATTTTTTTTGAAGATGAACGAGACTATTCAGGAGGGACGAAAAAGGAATTAGGAAAAATATGATCCAAATTATTCTATATTTTCCTTAGATCAAGTCACAAAAACCTCCCCAAAAATATATGGCTCATTTCATATTGGTCCCTTAACTTTTTTTTTTTTTGAATGAACAATTTGATCCCTGAATTATGCCCATCTGCATTTATCACGCTCCGTCTACTTTTATTTCAAAAATACCCTTGTTCTGGTAAGTATAAATTAAATATTTTGTTATGAAACGGTGGTTGCATCGGATATGGATGCCCACCGGATAAAGACCTCTAGATTCAGGGGATTAGAGATTTACCTCGTCTCTATCCCAACCTCCTATTATGCCTATATATAAGGGGGTTTAGTGAATAATACAATGGGTTTTTCCAACACGTTATCAGCACGAGAGCTGACGACCCGGCCAACCCCATCGCAGAGAGAGGAAGAGAAGAAGAGAGAGAAAAGATAGATCGGAGAGAGAAATCTGCTCTGGCCCATCGCAACAGCGACCAATCTCGAGGAGAGAGTAGAACGACCCGAAGAGCATCGCGACTCCGATCAATACCAGGTACGTCCGTTTGTCGTACCGTCGTCGTAGCCCGTCGGAGACTACCTCCGGCAGTACCCAGGTCATCCGGTAATCTCGCCGAGGCCAACCCACCCGAGAGCCACCTTGGCTCCTACTCCCATTGACCACATCCCACCTCACGCCAACCCCGCACGGCAATGTCGGCCGGGCACGACAGTGGCGTCGGGTTCAAAGCGGCCTCTGGATGAACCCATTGGGTAAAGTATAACCCAATGGGGTCTGTGCATGGTGGTTCGGTGCTCGACCAACAGCGAGCATGCTGGAACCTTTGTGGCCGCTCGAGACGCTAGGACCACAAGTGGCCACTCGAGACGCTGGAACCTTTCCGGCCGGTGTGGCGGCAGCGGCAGTAGGCTGCGCTCACCGACGGCGGCTACGGGCTGCGCCTGCGAGCGGCTGTAGGCGGCGCACGAGAGCAACTACTGGCGGCGCGCGCAAGCGGCTGCCGCCGGCGGTGGTTAGGACTCCAGTTCATCGGGGAAGAAGATAAACAGTGTTTATATGTTTAGGTTTTAAACCCGATTATAACCGGACCCATCAACTATTTGTATTGGCTAAACCCGACCCAACTGTTATACAGGAGACTCGACCAAACTGTTTATTATAACATACCCGATCTGGATTTATACAGACCTGATTGCATGTACATGCTCGACCCGACTGCATATTGCAGATCCGACCCGTCCATTCTTATATGCACTCACATATATATGATTGTCTGCTTTGATATACACCATTCATTTAAATTCTGTCTTTTAAACCCGATCTATAGCCAAACTGTTTGATCCATATATGGATCTTGGGCATCTGAAACATTCTGGACGCATCGGTAGGGTCATATTTTGCTATTTAATATATATTATTTATGTATTTAACTATTTAACCCCTTAGGGACCAATATGCGTTATCTGCTTTTACAAATAAAGACATAATTGTCCTTAATTGTAACAGACTTTACAATATACTTATATCTTGAATCTCTTACCTGTTCTATGTACATAAAATGTCATTTTCTTTATTAGATGTACTTTAGGTAATTAGTACCTTTTAGAAAAGCTTGGCAATGCACATGATGGTTCATAGAACCCACTCTACCTTGGCAAGTGGTTTCTGAAAGGACCCCTATTAATACCCAATATTAATAGGCTTTGTCCATGATATGTCAATTGTTTTCTATAATATGCCTCTATATGTTCATGTGATTAATATGGTAGTCATAGTAATTAATGAATATATGAACATAGTAGATCATGTAGATCTCTATAAGGCACTCAAGGAATGCTACGATCACCAGAAGATGATCACTTTGCCTGCAGCAAAGAGCAAATCGATAAAACACTCTCTACCTTCCACCCAAATAATATCATTCTACAACAGCAATACAGGGGAATGAAGTACCAGAAATACTCAGAACTCATATAAGTTCTCCTTATCGCTGAAAAACATAATACTCTACTGGTAAAGAATCATAATTCTAGACCCACTAGATTATTGGCATTGCCAGAAGTAAACGCCAATGATTTCTACCAAGGTAGAGGTAGAGGCAGAGAAAGGAGAGGTGAAAGACACGACAGAGGAGGGTGCAATACCCTGGAAGAGATGGACACCAAAATCATCCTGGAAGAGATGATAATTAGGGTCCTAGGAAGGACATTGGTCCAGAAACTGTCGTGCCAGTAAACATGAGAAAAGAATGAGTGGCTTGAATATTGCTAGAAGCAGATAATGCCCTGAAGACATCGTACCTGGAAAGTTCAGATTACTCCGAAGAGCTAAACGATGACAAATTAGATCCCTAAACCTTGGGATCTCTGAAGATTTTAGTTTTTTTATTATTATTCTGTCAGACATTGCTAAATAGTTTTTATTTCCTATCAGACATTGCTCAGTAGTTTTTATTCTGTCAGACATTGCTGAGTAGTTTTTATATTCTGTTGGATAATATCAATTTATATTATCGTTCTAATGAATATAGTTAGAAATTATGTTAGTAAGTTTTATCATTGGTAATTCTCTTTTGGTAGTTATTGACTTATATAACTTATCATTTAGGAACGATGACCAACTACAAAGAGATTTGTCTGATAGATAATGCAATAACACATACCATACTGAAACACAGAAAATTCTTTACAAATCTTGAATATAATTCACGTATGGTTACTACAGTGGCTGGCCCTACAGACATAGTTACAGGGTTCGGAAGAGCCCATATTCTTTTACCTAATGGTACTCAATTTGTTAATTAAGGATGCTCTATACTCAGAAAATTCCAGAAGAAATTTATTGAGTTTCAAAGATATCCGAGCAAATGGATATCATTTAGAAACTACAAATAAAGGCAATCTAGAATACCTCTGTATCATATTTAAGAACGGAGAGCATATTTCTATACTAGAAAAATGCTCAACCCTATATTTAGGGTTATACTTTACCCACATTGGGGTTATGGAATCCTATGCCACTCACTTGAACCAGAAGTTCACCAATCTTGTAGATTTGGTCCTTTGGCATGATAGATTAGATCACCCAGGGTCTGGTTTACTTAGAAAGATCATTTACAATTCCTATGGTCATTCTTTTAGAAATCAAAGTCTGATTTTTCCAAATGATCATTTTTGTGACCCTTGTTCACAAGGAAAGTTAATCACTAGACCTTCTTTCCAGAAAATAGAGACAGAATCACCTACCTTCCTGTAGAGGGTTCAAGGTGATATCTGTGGTCCTATACACCCTCCTAGTGGCCCATTTAGATATTTTATGGTCCTAATAGATGCATCCACTAGATGGTCATATATGAGTCTCATCTCTACTAGGAATTTAGCATTTGATAGATTATTATCCCAAATAATCAAACTCAGAGCTAGTTTTCCTGATAACCCAATCAAATCTATCCGATTGGATAATACAGCTGAATTCTCTTCTTAAATCTTCAATGACTTCTGTACATCCATAGTCATAGAAGTTGAGCATTTTGTCTCCCATGTTCATACCCAGAATGATCTCGTTGAATCTTTTATCAAGCGTTTGTAATTAATAGCTAGATCATTACTCTTATAATCCAGACTTCCAATTTCTGTATGGGGGCATGCTATCTTGCATGCTGCTAATCTTGTTAAACTCAGACCTACTTCATACTATAATTTTTCTCCTGTACAACTTGTGTCAGTTATTCAGCCCAATATATCTCATATTAGAAAGTTTGTATGTGCTGTGCAGGTCCCTATTCCCCCTCCAAATAGAACTAAGATGGGTCCCCAATGTAGATTGAGAATTTATATAGGTTTTGACTCACCTTCAATCATAAGATTCTTAGAGCCCTTAACCGGTGATCTATTTACTGCTAGATTTGCAGATTGTTATTTCAATAAGACAGTCTTCCCGCCGTTAGGGGAAGATAAAGAAGTTTCTAGGCAACGACATGTTCCCGAAGAACGGCGTGAATTATCGTGGAATACTTCCACTATGTCTCATCTAGATCCTAGATCCTCCCAATGCGAGCTAGAAGTAAAAAGGATTTTGTATTTACAAAATATTGCAAATTAATTATCTGATGCCTTCAATGATGCAACTAATGTAACTAAGCCATTTGTTCCAGTCAAGAATGTACCTGCAAGAATTAATATTCCAACTCCCACTAATGAAACTGTTGCACGTCAGAAACGTGGCAGACCTATAGGTTCCAAAGATTCAGTTCCCCGGAAGAGAAAGTTGAATGATAAATCATGCCCTAAAACTCCAGAAGAAGTTAAGGTTCCAAAAGAACTTGGTCATAATGCTCCTGAAGAGATTATAGATCATATTTTTTCAGAAGAAAAAATTTCTCAACGGTCAAATTTTTCTCAAACTCCTGAAGAGGTCCCTACAGAGATTATGGATAAGGTACATACCAATAATGAGAGCTCAATATTCCATATGAGGGGTGAAATTTGGGACCGAAAGAAAATAGTCATCGATGACTATTTGCATACAAAGTAGCTACTGAAATAACAAAGGGCGATGATGAAGAAAATGAACCACGTAGTATATATGAATGTCGACATAGAACTGATTGGCCAAAATTGAGAGAAGCTATTCAAGCTGAACTTGAATCTCTCAAAAACGTGGAGTATTTGGACCTATAATACAAACACCAAATAACGTAAATCCTGTAGGTTTGAAATGGGTGTTTGTAAGAAAAAAAAATAAAAATAATGAAATCGCTAGATATAAGGCAAGGCTTGTATCCCAGGGATTCCTGCAGAAACCCAGGATTGATTATGAAGAAACATATTCCCCTGTTATGGATATAGTTACGTTTAGATATCTCATTAGTCTCATAGTTTCTAAAAAACTAGAGATGAGACTAATGGATGTCGTAACGGCATACCTATACGGGAACCTAGACACATATATTTATATGAAAGTCCTAGAAGGATTCAAGTTGCCTGAAGCAACATCAAAAGTTCCAGAAGGATTCAAATTGCCTGAAGCAACATCAAAGAGTACGCACTCAATAAAACCAAGACGAGCATTGTATGACCTGAAGTAATCCGGAAGGATGTGGTACAATCGCCTTAGTGAATACTTGTCTAGGGAAGGTTATAAGAATGATCTCATATGCCCATGCGTTTTTATAAAGAAATCAGAAAATGGTTTTACAATAATTGCAGTTTATGTGGATGACATAAACTTGATTGGGACTCCTGAAGAGCTCAAGAAAATTTCTGATTATCTAAAGAGGGAGTTTGAAATAAAAGAACTTGGTGATACTAAGCTTTGTCTCGGCCTGCAGATCGAGCGTAACTCTAGTGGGATTTTAATACATCAATATTTATATACTGAAAATTTGTTAAAGAAATTTAATATAGATAAATGTCACCCACTAAGCACACCCATGATAGTTAGACCTCTTGATATTCATAAAGATCCATTTAGACCTAAAGAGGAACATAAAATTATTCTTGGTTCTGAAAAACCGTATTTAAGTGTTATTGGTGATTTATTGTATTTAGCTCAATGTACTAGACCAGATATATGTTTTTCTGTTAATCTATTGGCTAGATACAGTTCAGAACCAAATCTTAGACATTGGAATGGAATAAAACAAATATGTAGATATTTGTGAGGAACCACTGATATGGGATTGTTTTTTTCTTGTGGTACTCCTCACTTGATTGGTTATGCAGATTCAGGTTTTCTCTCTGACCCCCATAAGGGTCGATCCTAAACAGGATATGTATTTTTGAATAACAATGTAGCTATTTTTTGGAGATCGACCAAATAATCACTTGTGGCCACATCATCGAACCATGCTGAAATATTAGCTCTGCATGAAGCAAGTAGAGAATGTGTATGGTTGAGGTCGCTTTTGTAGTACATCAGAAGCAGTTGCCAGTTGGCATCAGTTACCAAAGAGTTGACAGTTATCCACGAAGATAATACTGCATGTATTGCTCAAATTCAAGCTGGCTTCATCAAGGAAGATCGAACAAAGCACATCTCACCAAAGTTTTTCTACACCCACGAACTTCAGAAGAAAAGAGAGATTGAAGTCAAGCAAGTACGGTCAAACGATAATCTTGCGGATCTCTTCACCAAAGCTTTGCCCAAGTCTACTTTCCAGAAGATTGTGTACGGCATCGGACTGCGATAGCTCAGTCACCAAACAAATTGATGTAATCAGGAGAAGATATAATCAGGGGGAGAGATGTAATAATATAATCAAGAGGAGATATAATCAGGGGGAGAGATGTAATAATGATAATGTAATTGTTAGGCAGAAAGCATCCTGAAGATACAAATTTATGCGCGCTGTACTCTTTTTTCTTTGGTAGGGTTTTTTCCACATGATTTTCCCATCAAAGGTTTTAACGAGGCAGCATTATGCGCACCCACCAGAGTTCCTGAAGAACTTGTTCCTGAAGAACTAAGGTTGTACTCTTTTTCCTTTGATAGAATTTTTTCCACTGGGTTTTTCCATCAAAGGTTTTAATGAGGCAATCATTGATAAATGGTGGTCATCCAAGGGGGAGTGTTATGAAACGGTGGTTGCATCGGATATGGATGGCCACCGGATAAAGACCTCTAGATTCAGGGGATTAGAGATTTACCCGTCTCTATCCCAACCTCCTATTATGCCTATATATAGGGGGGTTTAGTGAATAATACAACAAGTTTTTCCAACATATTTCAAAATGATTTTGTGGAAATTGATAAGGGTATTTTTGGGATAAAAAGTTGATAGATCGGCTAAATAAAGGCGAACATAGTTCAGGGATCAAATTGTTAAAAAAGAAAAGTTGAGGGACCAATATAAAATGAGGTGCTTAGTTCAGGAGATGTTTTTTGTAATTTGCCCTTTCTCTTGTGGTCGTTTTGCTTCTCTCTTGGAAAGAGCTGATTTAAGTGGCATTTTTGCTTGACCCAAAACTTTCTTTGTCTACCACCACCTAGAGGGTGTGTTTGGTTGCTGGTAGATAAAACACAAGAAATGAAAAGAAAATACTAGCTTTCATGCAAAACTGTGTGTTAGGTTGACGAAAGAGTATGATCCCCACAAAAAAAATAATTTGTCCTCGGAAACCATTTTTTCGTCAAAAAGCTATAAAAATTTTCGTACCAAAACCATAGAAAAATACAAGAAAGGAAGATACAAGTTTTTTTTTTCTTTCTTTTCCGGACATCCAAATAGTAGCAAGAAAAGTCACTTCTCTTTTCCTATCCCTTTTTTTTTTCCTTTCCGATAAATTCTTTTCTTGCAAAAACTTTCCCAGCAATCAAACATACCCAGAGAGAAGTGCAGTATACGATAAAGTTTTCCTTTCTCCTTCTCTCTCCTCCTTGAATCCAATACGCAGTTAACATGATTGCATACAGGTGCCTCAGATCTACTGCATTCAAGGCCTTTTAGGATCATGCGTGATATGGTGGCTTCGAAGTCGGAGAATCATCCACCAATAAACTATTTGCTTATTTCAGACGACCACGAGCCTTATCATACGCCTTCCATGTAGCCTTGATCTACAAAGCGGTTCTTTACAACAGTTCCATTTGGTGAAAAGAGCATACAAGAAGATAGTTTTGCACCTAGTCGCTCTTGAAAAGATGCATTAATAGCAAGGCCCTCCGTTGAATATTTTCTTTCCTTTAAATGACAAAACTACTCCTAATCCTAAAATCATAGATGTCACTCTTAACTTCAGTGAAGAGTTACAATTTGTAATTGAATGTTACTATTTAGCTACATACTTTGCATATTGATACACTTTGCTACTGTGATTTCACTGTAGCATATATACTGACTACTACAGTGATTTCACTGTAGCAAAGAGTAACAAACTTAAAGTACAGTAGCAAATTGTTACTCTTTGCTATAGTAAAATCATTGTAACAATATTATTATAGTAAAATCATTGTAACAAGATGGATGCTCACAAAAAAATTAACAATTATTGTAGTTGTTACAGTGAAATTACTATAGCGGCTACGGTGAAATATAATTTCAAAAAAAAATTTTTTTTTTTTACTGATTTTGTACTCTTCTATGTGATTTCACTAAACAACTGAATGTAGAGGTAAAACTGACATTTACCAAACGAAAGGCCCTAACCTAACGCTAAAGCATTTCTTTGTCCGTCCATATCGTTAGATATGACCAGTTTGAAAGACCTAACACCAACTTATCTCCTTTTTTTTTATTTGACCCCCAAAGTAAGAAGACTTAATAGCATGAGTTGTCCTCCTAGTGTCACCGCCCGCTCCTGTGGCAGCCCAGCGGGTCCCTTGCTGTCAATGGATTGGATCATGATCCGAATTCGATCCAAAAATCCCGGTATGTTTTTTTTTGTTCGAGATCCGATTAAAAACGTTTTGATCCAATTTAAAATATAATCAAATCAAATTTGGATCTACCGTGATCTGATCCAAATAAAATCCGATCTGATATATTTACTCAGCTTTTATAATGTGTATCATCATCATCCGTCCAATGCCCAACCAAGCCATCTTCTTTCAACCTAACTATGCCCAACCCGGTTATCTTGTTTTAACCGTCGGATCTATTGATCACCAAATCCATTGGCACGAGCTAATCAACGATTTAAACTTAGACATCACAAGGTTCTATTTGACAGTTTTTGTTGTTATGACCTCCTAGACATGTCAATGAATCAAATCATGATTAGAATCTGATTCGAATCGAAAATTCCGGGTTTGGTATTAGTATTTTGGTCCGAGATCCGATTGAAAGCGATCCGATCCGAATATAAACAAATCAAATTTTGATCTACCCTGATCCGGTCCGAATCCGACCCGTTGACAAGCCTATCACTCACCATTGTCGATCCCTCCTCGTCCGCGCTGCTTCTGGTCGCGCAGACCGCCACCAACCAGCCATAAAGAAACTGTTCAACATTTGCACATCTGCACAAGTCTTACTATACAAATTTTAAAAATTGCACAAATTTCTTTTGAGTCCAACCAAACTTGTGTATGCCTATGGTGAGATACCAGAAGATTTGCACACCATTCTCACAATACAATGTTAACAAACGCACAAATATTTTTGAAGTCCAACCAAATTTGTGTAAGCAATACCCATGGCCATACCCAAAAATTGATCGACTATATGAATCATTTTCGGGGACGAAAATGTATACACATATTCCATACTTTCGGGTCGAGTTCAGATCGGATTTTCGGGTTTTGGGGATCCGTTGCTATCCATAGGCCGCGCCAAGAAATCAAAAATGCACATCCTATAGAGAGGGACCTTGTGGTAAGGATTGACGGCACACTATCTAAGAGGAATAAGTCACAATAGTGCTCTGTAAAACTTGGGCATGGGCTCTAACAAAAGCGGCCCCCTCACGGGTAGGTACTTGCGTGTTATATCTGGAAAAAAAAAATTTGTTAAAAGAATAACAAGTAATTAATAAGATTAACAGTAAAATGGCATCCAAAAAAAAACTGACACTATCAGTTGTATGCGGCCGAGGAGCCTCCAGCAGTCAACAGGGCTACTTAGTAGCAGTGTATAAATACAAGGCACCAATGCAGTCATTCCATTGGTCTCCACCAATCCACTTTCAGCATTGACGGTGAATGCTTCATCCTTGCCAGCTTATAAGCATAAAGCCGCCAGTTAATTCAGTACAATGACGTCGTCTTCAGTATCTTCCTTCCCGCAAACAAACTTCCAGTAATCAATTAACTTATGGTCTTCAGGTATGACTGCCTCCGGCTTCCCCACACAGAATATGGCATACGCATCAGCTGCATACCTAAAGAGAGCAGAAACAGCAACATGAGTTCCTCAACATGAGAGCCCCTCCGCACGTGATGCATGGATGATATGCAAACCAAATCAAGCATTCGACGGGGGGAGAGAAGATCGAAAACAAGAACTACTCACTTGCCAATGCCGTGGAGCTGAGTCACGTGAGTCCACTCGTTTCCCAAGTACTCACGAGAGACTTGCTTGATCATCCTTGCACGCTTCCTTTGCAAGCCGAGAGTCTGTATCACCCTCTCTATCTCCTCTTCGGGGACATTTGCTGCAATCTCTGCATTCGGACACAGTAGGAACAGGCCCGGCAATACTCTACGAACCTGCATCAGAGAAGAACCGTGATACAAATTTTGATGATTGCATGCAATTAATTGAAATTGTGCTCCCTCCCTCCATCTGACCATTAGTACCCTGAAGTTCTTCGTGTTCAAAGGTCGAACCTGGCCAACTTCTTTGTTAAAACATTGCTATTTAAAGACTTCTATTCAATTCAATCACAAAATCTGTCCTAGTTCTTGACCAACTTTGTATTTATTCTATTGTTGGATTAATGAATCTACATCTTTCAATATTTCAACAATTGCATGGTGTCCATCTTTAAAAAGAAAAACATACATGCCTGTAGCACAGTAACAGTTTGCATAAGGGAATATGACAGGTGAATCTTCTTCACGTGACGAAGCACAAGGAGCAGAGATTCCGCCATGACCTAGCTTTATTATACACCAGAAGCAAACCTGAGAAGTGTATGCTTCCAAGGGCAATAAAAACCATTGCACCATTCAGAAAGGTGAGGGTGTGCTCGAAGGTACAGATGGCAATGAGTTCAGTTGATTCAGCCTACTACAGCAACTGGATGAAGGTTTGATTCGTGGAAAAGTGAGTCGCTAGTAGGTTCGAGTTGTCCTAATCATATTCATTTTGTGGGTTGACTGGTACATCTGGACCGCCTGACCTTGTTATCTATAACTTGATTTCCCATTTAAATTTTAATCAAATATACCGAGATCCCTAATGTTTCATTTGCAGCATACTAGTTATGATGTGAATTAGTAAATTTGTAAATATACGACATCTAAGCACTAAATAGCCACGAGCAACAGGAACAAAGCCATGCATATGGTAGTGTTAGCACATTAGAGCCGTTAGTTTGTTTTGGCACAACTTGGCTCATAGAACTTGGATAGTGTTGCAACTTGCAAGTATCAAGTTGTAAGCGTGTCTTAAGTCTCAATCCCTGAGTGTCAGAGAACAAGTCCACGTGAAGCTTCGGAAAAAAAATACAAATGAAAGACTTCATGCTCAAGCTACATATATATCAGAACATCCTTTAAGGACTAAGGCCTTTGACTTAGCGACTTTAGATAGTCCTTGAATCCTTGATGCATTTACTCTATATAGGTATTAGGGCTAGTAGAGGTGTACTGTGTGCCCTCAGTCAAACCATCGTGCACTTCGCACACGGAGGTCAAGCTCCCCAGTGAGTTCATGGGGGTCCAGGGGGCAGTGCCCCGAAACCTAATCTAGGTTTTGCATTTACATGTTTTCATCGATTGCGAATGCATTGGATTTATCGATCGTATTTTTATTGTGGTTTGTGCACATCGATTTTATGGGCTACTCGGAGTGGGTGGACCAGCATCACCTGGCAGCCACACTTAGAATTGCATATGGTAGTGTTAGCACATTAGAGCCGTTAGTTTGTTTTGGCACAACTTGGCTCATAGAACTTGGATAGTGTTGCAACTTGCAAGTATCAAGTTGTAAGCGTGTCTTAAGTCTCAATCCCTGAGTGTCAGAGAACAAGTCCACGTGAAGCTTCGGAAAAAAAATACAAATGAAAGACTTCATGCTCAAGCTACATATATATCAGAACATCCTTTAAGGACTAAGGCCTTTGACTTAGCGACTTTAGATAGTCCTTGAATCCTTGATGCATTTACTCTATATAGGTATTAGGGCTAGTAGAGGTGTACTGTGTGCCCTCAGTCAAACCATCGTGCACTTCGCACACGGAGGTCAAGCTCCCCAGTGAGTTCATGGGGGTCCAGGGGGCAGTGCCCCGAAACCTAATCTAGGTTTTGCATTTACATGTTTTCATCGATTGCGAATGCATTGGATTTATCGATCGTATTTTTATTGTGGTTTGTGCACATCGATTTTATGGGCTACTCGGAGTGGGTGGACCAGCATCACCTGGCAGCCACACTTAGAATTCTCCAAGTGTTGGTGCTATCACTAGACTGTCCGAACAGTTGTTCGAACTGATCCCTAGGCCGTCCGAGACTCTGAATGACTGTTCAGACACCTTGGTGTCAGTTCGAACGATTAGTGTTCATCCGGACCACTTTGGCTGGAAACCAACTGTTATCCGAATAGCTGTTCGGAAGGTCAAAATTGGGAACCATACTTTGAGTCTAGTGTCCGAATAGTTGTTCGGACAACTTCTGCCCAGAGGCTACAACAACCCGAGAATCTACACTTCTTTGGGTTTATCTCTTCCGTTGATGGCCCGATCCAATAGCTGTTAGTGGGAGGTTGGTACCCTCTATAATAGGTTGCTTTGCCTCTATAGAGAGATCTTTAGCAGCCACCAAAGGAGAGAGATGAGAAATCCCCAGATTGAGAGTGTTCTTCAAGAGGAAAATCTAGAACTCCATTTATTATTTTGATGATTTCTTCTTTCGATCTATCTTGTTTTATTTGCCAATTCGATTAGAGAGATTCATCTAGGGACTTTCCTATTGCTTGTATTCGCTTCAATCTAATAGGAAACCCTAGGAGCCATCACTTCTCATCTTCTTGCATATTCGAGGATGTGAACGGTCGCTTGGAGGGCGGAACCTTCTTTGAGAGGGAGATCGAACCATCAGGATAGTAGCATCTAATCCATTTGTCGGATTGGATTGAGGTCGATGCTACCGGAGCCGTCTTCGCGGAGAGGAGACGGGAGTGACTAAAGATGTTGGGTTGTGGGCACAATAGTGAGGAGGAGCTAACGGTCGGTCAGTGGACCAAAGCGGCGGAGCCGCTAGGTGTAGCAACAATCAAGAAACATATTGTGGACAGGTAAGCCGACACAAGGCTACGCAATCATATAGGTTGAGTCGAGTCTTGTAACCTCTTATCTCATATAATACATAATCCTAGCAAGAGCTATGAGTGGAGTAGGAAATCGCCCGAACCACCTAAAAATCTCTCATGTCATTCTGAATGCTTCTTTAATTGTTGTTTTACACTTGAAAAAAATTTAGAATTATTTGCTAGAAACTCACAAGGGCATTATACGATAAAATCCATCAAAGTGCATCTTTAATTAGGTATATTTAGTCATTCCACCTATTCACCATCCTCTATGTGTTTGTGTTCTATTCGCTTCCGCATCGCGGCCACGCGATTTCAGGTAGCATTGCTTGTTAAAGAGAGAGACAGAGCTTGTTAGAGAGAGAGAGAGAGAGAATGCAAATCATGCTCTAATTGGTATAAACACCCATATATATATATATATATATATATATATATATATATATATATATATATATATATATATATATATATATATATATATATATATATATATATATATATATATATAGGGGCATGCTATAATGCGGCATGCGGTACGTGCGGCACCGCACCGCAGCCGTCTGATGCACGCGCTGCATGCATGCGATGCACGCAGCGGTGCATTAGATGGCTACGGTGAGGTGCCGCACTTACCACATGCCGCATTATAGCATTTCTCTCTCTCTCTCTCTCTCTCTCTCTCTATATATATATATATATATATATATATATATATATATATATATATATGTATGTACAAGGGTGTGGTCACCTATGTCTTAGAATAATACACATTGTGAAGACTAAAGAATACATATGTGTGCTTTATAGACTGATATTATATCCAACCGAAAACACACACCTTCAAAATACAACTGACCACATAGAAAGTTTGTCAAGGAAGGGAAATTGTTCAGTGCAAGACTTTGCAAAGAACAACTAGTTCAATAAAATATATTGCAGGGAGAGCATCACAGGCTCCCAGCAATGTAATGATGGATAGTGAAATAAATCGATCTCTAGATGCTCAGTATGTTCCCCGAGCACAGGATTGCTGACAATATATATAGCATTTTGGTTATCCCAGTGCATAGCAGCATGTGTATCAATATGGAAAACAATGTTAAAGAGAATGAGAACAATGTTAAAGAGAATGTGCAGATATAAAGAAAAAACTGAAGTCAATACTACCAAGAGAATGTCAAATGGAAGGAACGCAAGTCCCTTATGCAAATCAAGAACACAAGAACCATCTGGGCATATGAGAAAGAGTTCATAAGGACAACGCTAGATAGCACTAGTATCTTTGAAAAGGATCTCTTATTCTTTATGGATGGCCTATAAATGGTGGAAGTAATAGTAATTGCACCATCGAGACATGTAAGATCCAAGTTCGGCTTTGTTGGTGGCCTGGTATACAAGAAGAATGGTGCACCATAGGAAAAGTCCCCAAAGTCATCCAAGGACATCGATGGAGAAGAAAAGAAAGATGCACGTAGGGAAGGGATAATGAAGAGCTCGACAAATGGAAGCTCGTCCTATAACTGGAGTAAGGGATGATTCCTTTATGGGGTAAAAATTGTTGAAAGATGGAATGCCCATACAAGTCCCTTGTCTCGGTTGAAGGTACAAACGGGAACAATTAAGAGAACTAAAGTATCATTTGATTGCTAAATGCAATTGCTAGATACCCTCACACCCCAAAACCCTAGACGTAAGGGGAGGTCCACAGAGGGTATATAAAGCAGGTGATGGGTGCATCCCTCACCGATGTGGGACTATCCGTTAACACTCACCCTCATGCGGAGCACGCGTCGCAAGGATCCTCCCACACGAAGCACGCGTGGCAATGCATGATCGGTGGGGAACACCCGGAGCAAGAGCAGAAGACGGGCCAGCTCTGATACCATGTTAGATACCCTCACACCCCAAAGCCCGGTCTTGGGGTGAGAGGGTATCTAACATGGTATCAGAGCTGGTTCGTCTCCTGCTCCTGCTTCCGCTCCGGGTGCTCCCCACCGATTGTGTCTTGCCACGCGTGCTCCGCGTGAGGGGGAATGTTAACGGATAGTCCCACATCGATGAGGGAGGCACCCATCACCCGCTTTAAATACCCTCTGTGGACCTCCCCTTACGACCCGGGTTTTAGGGTGTGAGGGTATTGTTAACGGATAGTCCCACATCGGTGAGAGAGGCACCCATGACCCGCTTTATATACCCTCTGAGGACCTCCTCTTATGACCCGGGTTTTGGGGCATGAGGGTATCTAACATGGTATCAAAACTGGATTCACCGTCTCCCTTCGAGTGCGGCCCCTTCCGATTGTGCCTCACTCCGCGTGCTCTGCTTGAGGGGGGGTGTTGACGAAGTCCACATGTTAGTTCCACATCAAAGCGTGCTCCGCTCTGATACCATGTTAGATACCCTCATGCCCCAAAACTCGGATTATAAGGGGAGGTCTACAGAGGGTATATAAAGCAGGTGATGGGTGCCTCCCTCACCGATGTGGGATAATCCATTAACACTCCCCCTCACACGGAGCACGCGTGGCAAGGCACGATCGATGGGGAGCATCCGGAGCAATAGCATGAGCATGAGATAGGCTAGCTCTGATACCATGTTAGATACCCTCACGCCCCAAAACTCAGGTCTTGGGGTATGAGGGTATCTAACAGCAATAAAGGTTCTGTCAAACATTGCCAAGCCTATAAAGAAGAAACTGTCGTATGTTAATGTGTGTGTAACAACAAACCAGGCATCCTATGTAGCACGAGGGGTACTTCAAACTTCATAGCAGGTAATGGGGGCATGCCACATATCTAAACAAACTATAAGGATAGAACTAAAATGAAGAAAGAGAGGGGGGGTGGGGTCTTTTAACGTGTTTTTCCATAATATAATTTACAAATTTTTCTGAGACTCGGCAAACCCTTATGCATTAGGCTAAAGTGACAAATAACTTATAATAGCCACATAAGCACTAAGCTAAGGTCTCCATTGTGTTTTATTCTCAACCGTTCATTACAAAAACTTTAGAAACCTCATAAAACTCCTAAAAACTAAATGTGGCTCAAATAAAAGGAAAATTGCATAAACAAGCACTTAATTAAACTAAACCTAGTCTCAAGTTAACCTTAAGCTTGGTGTATCCCTAACCTAAACCCTAAGAACCTCATCAAATGGCTTTCGCATCATATTTCACATCCTCGAGACCATCATGAAGCAGTTACGCCTTCTCTCTCCACTATTGGATTGCTAAGACATGAAAAATGGATTTTGATTTGTCCTCAAGCAACTATATCGTCGAATTGTGCTAGAAATGGAGTTGGACCATCTATACAAAGAAGACAATTAGGATGGATTTTTTCAATATCTAGAGCGAATGGATCAAGAAAGAGAGAAATGGTTTCAAATATCTCCGATAAATGGCGATAAATTGCCGATTGTTTCTCTTATAGCTAGGCGGTGATACAAAAACCACCAAGAATCCCCTTTTTACAGGATATCAAGAATTTATCCCCCATTTATCAGCAATATATCGCCGATATCACTAATTTGTCCCCATTGTTGGTGATAAATTGGGGTACAACCCATATAAAACTCTGAAAAATAGAAAAAAAGTTATCCATTTCACAGATATCGCCCAATTTCGCCAAAAGAGGGATTTTCCTCTCTTTTTAGATTTGGATTTCTAAACCAAATATAAGGCCACCATAACTTGTTATTTGGGGATTTGATTCGCAGATTTGAGATTTTTTTCAAAGTTTCAAATTGAGATGTTTTTCTTAGATCCCTTTTTTGACTACTCTTAAGATTTTTAACAAAATCAGAAGATAAACATGTTATGCATCAAGTTTGACGCGATTCAAAATGTTTATTATATAATTAACAATGACATTAATTGGGATTCTATCTAATTATGGGTTTTCATCAATTTCAACACAATTAATTTTTAGCATGTCACTACTAGCATTTGATCAACATGCTATCTAAATTTGAATATTGTTAGCATAAAAAATAAGTTATTATATGAGATGTTAGTTATGTTCTATGTTTTGTGAGTTAAGATATGCTTTACGTTTTATGAATTATGAGATTGAGTAACAAATTATGTCATTTGCTAGATGTTAATTATGTTTCAGATTGTTTATTATCTTATTGTGATTGTTTAATTAACAGTGTTGGAAAGTATTTTACAATTAACAGAAAGTGTCGGACAGTTCGCAGACTCATCTATAGAGCCTCTATTGAGTGTCCCCGGGATAAATAATTGTTTTTTATGTTTTTTGTCATAATGATATATCTTTACACCCTAAAGGGGCATATAAAAAAAATCCCTCCAAAAAAACATTCACTCTGTCCATTTTTCACCTATTTTCCATATTTTCCCCCATTTTTAGCAATAATGATGATAAATAAGCGATCAATTCCTGATTTTTCCCCCGGGTCACTTGGAGATAACGACAACGATAATGATACTTAAAACACAAGTAATAAATTGCATAATTAGAACTTTATAAAGCATTGTATTTTCGATGAGGTGGATGGGATTATTGGTGTCACAACTTCGGTAATGGGGTAGGTGATGGATGTTGAATATTTGGAATCACATCTTCAATAGCAAGATCTTCCCCGACAATATCGTCCTCCAATAAAATTTATTCAGGGGCATCATTGACCATTTTGGATCAGTTTCATCTTTCATCGCTAGGTCTTTATCCTTAGATTGCTTATTGACTATTCCCTTTAAGTGCTCTACGAGCTTATCCATCTTTGTAGATAAACTTTCCATCTAGCCTTTATGTGGTCAAAACGTCGCCACGATCGTTTAATGAATAATCTCCGTAGGATCTGAAATTGTCATAACAATGTTGAAGCCTGCTCTCATACCAAACTGACGAAAAAAGAACAGAAAGACTCAAAGACAATTTGCAAGAATAAAAGGAGAAAAAAGACTAACTAGCATCAAATAGGCTCAAGACTCTGTAAGAAAAGGTTTAGGCAAAGAGAGATCAATAATAAAAACAAGTTTTATACACAAAATGTGCTCTTATACCACTTCCTTCATCCTCCCTTTTCCAATTTAACCCTAAATTGAAGCTTAAGAAAAGAAAAAAAGGCCCAAACATATGTTGCATTCAAAAAAGGAAACAAAAATACATGTAAGAGAGGTAAGGCACAGATTCAACTTCCAAGAAAGGGGGGATGGGGGGCAGCCTTCTTTTTATGAGACTTGAAGGAATTTACCTCCTTATTTCTTCAATTCTTCTCTTGTTTATCTTTTTTGTTTACGAATACCTATGAGGATTTATTAGTCCATTAGGCATCTTGATAACTTTGCAAGATATGGGTGCAAATTTCTCTCTCATATACCCAGGATAGTAGCAGCACCAAATATATGCAGTGGTTGATTTGTAAGAACTTCAAGGTGAAGCATGAGTTTGTACATAGATAAACATGTTAAATTGAGATCAGTCTCATGTTAATATGTTATATAGTTTGATTCATTTAAAATTTGATAACCAGAAGTTAATATAGAGGAAGTTCCCGCTATTGTCTTTCTGAAGATATGCATGGAAGAAGAAAAATACATCCACAGCATGCTTTTCAGTATTTAGGCCGATCATGTATCGAACTTTTACAAATGTATTTACACATTGTTAATTTTTTATTCGTCGTGTACTAAATAAAACCCTGCCATGACTTGGTCAAGAAGAGTGGGTACCAAATTATAACGATAACTTCGGACGATACTTCAAAAAAAAAATTCGGGTGTGCCATTGTCATTCACTAAGTGTAAAGTGAATTTTTTTCCGTCGTTCAAACAATTTGTTATGAACCCGATCGTTTTTCGAAAAGCTCCAGAGCTGTTGGTGATTGGGCTCGATAACTATTTAGGCACAAAACACAATTGAATGACCTTACGAAACTAAGAGAAGAGAGAATCAAGATGACTGACAGTATTGGTAGTAGAAACCAGATGAAGCAATAAAGAGCATCGAACCTGTTTGCCGCTAGTTATGTTGAGAAGCATGCATATGATCAAGACCCTCCACGGATCGAACGAATGCCTCTCTTGGAGGAGGTTGTGGCACGAGGGCGGCGGCTCCCACGTATTGTCAGTGGTTACTCTTCTGTAAGCATCAGATTTCTTCTCCGCAGCAGACAGCTGCGTCCGCTGAGGCATCTTCCTCCTCCTCTTCTTCAGCTGCTTCAGACCATCACCATCTTCTTCCATGCCCAACGCCTCCTGAGGCTGCTCTTGCACCCCATTTCCTAATTTCCCCTGTGCCGACCGACCCTGCAGCTCCGTCCTCCTCCTTGTCGCCGCCATAGATTCCCCATCGGAGTGTGTCCTCCTCCTCGTGCGCTGCTTCCCGGCCCTCTCGATCTCCTTCTTGTCGACCACGACGGGATCGGATGCTGCGGGTGGGAGGGGGAAGTAGTTGGAGACAACCACCGTTTCCCCCCCAACGGTGGCACGGATGTAGGATGAGGGATGCAAGGGGGCTCGCTTCTTACCGTCCCTTTCGCGGCAGCTGCTGCTCTTCCTCCTCCTGCTGCTACTGTGTTGGGGAGGTGGCGGAGGGGTGTTAGGGGGGATCGGGCGGCGAATCCCCTCCGCCACCCGAGCCGCCGCTGCTGTGGCCCCTCCACCTCCTCCCCTTTTCCCGTCGGCGGAGGACGGCCTCCGGCAGCCAGGGTTACTAATCTTGCTTTCCCCTTTGTACGCGAACGACGCCAGCAGCTCCTCGAAAGACCGGACGTTGCCGCTGTCCGACACCTCGCCCATCCCCTCTCTCCGTCGATCTCCCGCCCTGTTTCCGGTTCAGGGATCGGCCGCCTGTTCTTATAACTAGTAAAGCGGGCACGTGCGCTGCAAGTGCCGGTTCGCGGTCAATTTTGTGCTCGAACACTAACAAATGATGATGTTAAAACAAAGACAAATGCTATTCGGCCCGAAGGTTTGTCCCATTTTACCGGCCCGATTGATGTGTCAGCGTACAACTGGTGACTAAAACCCATTAGTGATTTTAAAATCTTTAACAGCACCAGTTACATGTTGCCAAGTCAATAGAAAACTTCGGACTGAATAGCATTTATCTAAAACAAAATATCTGTTTGGAATAAATCGTACCCGTTTCATTCATGGGTTATATATATATATATATATATATATATATATATATATATATATATATATATATATATATATATATATATATATATATATATATAGAGAGAGAGAGAGAGAGAGAGAGAGAGGGAGGAAACGGGAAATGAGCTGCCAGCCTATTTCGAAAAAATAGGTAGCCACCCATTTGATGCCCTTAGGAGTCTTAGAATGTGCTGATTTTTTGTGAGCATAAGTATCTTATCTTGGATAAAACACCCACAAAAAATCAGCAAATTCTAAAACTTCTAGGGGCATCAAATGTTAGAAGTTTTATCGAGCGTTCGTTGTCACCGTTAATCTGAAATACTACATTTGATGCCCCTAAAAGTTTTAGAATTTGCTGATTTTTTGTGGGTGTTCTATCTAAGTTAAGATGTTTATGCTCACAAAAAATCAGGACATTCTAAGATTCCTAGGGGCATCAAATGGGTGGCTGCCCATTTCGTCGAAATAGGCCGCCAGCCTATACCCCGTATCCACTATATATATATATATATATATATATATATATATATATATATATATATATATATATATATATATATATATATATATATATATATATATATATATATATATATATATATATATATATATATATATATATATATATATATATATATATATATGCTATAATGCGGTAAGTGTGGCACTGTACAACAACCGTCTGATGCACTGCTGCGTGCATGTGATACAGTGCCGCACGCACCGCATGCCGCAGCATCGCATGCCTCTCTCTCTCTCTCTCTCTCTCTATATCTCTCTCTCTCTCTCTCTCTCTATATATATATATATATATATATATATATATATATATATATATATATATATATATATATATATATATATATATATATATATATATATATATATATATATAGGGTTATGCTATGGTGTGGTGGATTATCATGTGGCTAACGTGCGGCCACCTCAATGGTGGCCACGTGTACATTTTTTTTTTTAATTTTTTTTTCTCGAAAGTGATCACCTACCCGTTGATGAGCCATATGTCAAAAATCAACTCATTTGAAGACCTATAGGTACTTCAAATATACTCGACATTTTTGACCGTTCAAATGAACGGTCAAAAAAGCCGAGCACATTTGAAGCACCTATAGGTCTTAGAATGAGTTGATTTTTGACATGTGGCTCATCAAAGGATAGGTGATCATCCTCGAAAAAAAAAAAAAATCTACACGTGCGGCCATTCACTTGGCCGCACGTTAGCCTCACGTTAATCCGCCGCACATGAGCATATATATATATATATATATATATATATATATATATATACACACACACACACACACACACACACACACACACACACACACACACACACACACACACACACACACACACACACACACACACACACACACACACACACACACACACACACACACACACACACACACACACACACAAAGAGAGAGAGAGAGAGAGAGAGAGGGCCGATCCAGTGAGAAACTCCTTATTTGCGAAACCTTGTGCGAAACCCCTCTAGATGTTTCATAATTTGATGAAACTTGGTAGGCATACTACCTATGTCATGTTGATCATCCTCACAAAATTTCATCAAATTCTAAAACCTCTAGGGGCATCAAATGTTAGAAAATTACCGACCGTTCATAAAAACCGTTAACTTGATTATCAAATTTGATGCCCCTAGAGGTCTTAGAATTTGATGAAATTTTGTACGAATGATCAACATGGCATAGGTAGTATGCTTACCAAGTTTCATCAAATTCTGAAACCTCTAGGGGGGTTTCGCACAAGGTTTCGTAAATAAGGAGTTTCTCACTGGATCGGTCCTCTCTCTCTCTCTCTCTCTCTCTCTCTCTCTCTCTCTCTCTCTCTCTCTCTATATATATATATATATATATATATATATATATATATATATATATATATATATATATATATATATATATATATATATATATATATATATATATGGTTATGCTATGGTGCGGCGGATTATCATGCGGCTAACGTGCGGCCACCTCCATGGTGGCCATGTGTACATTTTTTTTTAATTTTTTTTTTCGAAAGTGATCAGCTACCACTTGATGAGCCACATGTCAAAAATCAACTCATTATAAGACCTATAGGTGCTTCAAATGTGTTCGGCATTTTTGACCGTTCATTTGAACGGTCAAAAATGCCGAGCATATTTGAAGCACCTATAGGTCTTAGAATGAGTTGATTTTTGACATGTGGCTCATCAAGGGGTAGATGATCACCCTCGAAAAAAAAAAAAAAATCTACCGCACGTTAACCTCACGTTAATCCACCGCACCATAGCATTTTCATATATATATATATATATATATATATATATATATATATATATATATATATATATATATATATATATATATATATATATATATATATATATATATATATATATATATATATATATATATATATATATATATATATATATATATATATATATATATATATATATATATATATATATATATAATAAGCTACAGTTTTGTGGGGGGTACAAAGAACGGTTAGGATCTGTCTTTGAGAGGGGAATAGAATGAGGGGTCAAGATAAGCTAACGTAAGGGTGAGTGTGATTCACCTGGGTAGGGGGGAACGGTTGAGATTGTTTAGAGTTAAGATGAAGGGTTGAAATTAGTGAATAAAATAATAAATAAGAGAAGGATTCAATTGTAAAAGAAAAATTATTTATAATTATTTGAAGGATTTTTATGTAAAAAAACAAGGTTATTTTTGGTATTAATCCTATTGTTTAGCTGGCATCTAAACGTGGTCCCCCTCCCCCATAATTGGGATCGACCTGTCCTTCCGGATCCCCCTATTCTGAACGCTGACGTCACCTGTACATGGCCTCCGTCCCCCATCCCATCTTCTTCTCTACTCCAGCAAAGGAATACTACAAGTAGAGAGAATGCAGAGAAAAAAAGCAAGAGAGAGAGAGAGAGAAGGGTTTAGAATTCATTGGCTTTTGCTCGGCATCGGAAGCGCCCGGCCTGTTGCTGCTAGAGAGAGAGAGAGAGGGAGAGCTAGAGAGAGAGAGAGAGAGAGAGAGAGAGAGATAGAGCTCCAAATGCCCGTCCAGGAAATCTTCGGCGGCCGGCCAGCCGGAAGCGCCTGTCCAGGAAATCTTCGGCGGCCGGTCGGCCGGGGCGGCGGATCTGGCGGAGTGGCGATTGGGGGAGGTAGCCAGGCAGGTAAGGTCGTTGCTGCTAGAGAGAGAGACATAGAAATAGATAGAGAGAGAGAGAGGGAGAGCTAGAGAGAGAGATCGGGGTCGGATCGAAGTTACGGCGGGAGGACCGGGGTCGGATCGGGGATCGGAGCTCAACCGTCCGTCCGTTCGTCGAAGCCGCTGCCCGCCATCTGTACGTCCGTCGTTTGAAGCCGCTGCTCACCGTCCGTCGAAGCCGTTGCTCACCGACCAGTGGATCGGGGCCGCTGCTCACCGTTCGTCCGTCGAAGCCACTGCCCACCGTGAGAGAAACGGGGGAAGAGAGAGAGAGAGAGAGAGAGAGAGAGAGAGAGAGAGTGAGTGAGAGAGTGATGGCTGTGATTGGGCCTGTGAGAGAAACGGGTGAAGAGAGAGAGAGAGAGAGAGAGAGAGAGAGAGAGAGAGAGAGAGAGAGATGGCTGTGATCGGGACTGTTAAGTCCGTGAAGTTCAGCTCAAAATCACTTAACCCCCTATAGTTACATTCATCTATAGTTGCCCCCCTACAGTTTAGTCTATCAAAACCCCTATAGCTTGCCCCTCTCAATTTTAGATCAAAAACACTTAACCCCTCTATAATTTAAAAACTATATTTTAGCCCCTATCAATTCAGTTTTGATCAGATAAAAATTACCAAATGAGGGTTTAGTGTTTTTGTGCTAAACCTTTCATGTCCTCCCCCCCCCTTCTCTCTCTCTCTTTCTCTCTCTAAATCAATAAAAATCCCTCTATGTTTCCATACATGATGCAGACAATAAATTAGGATAAGTTGCATTTTACCCCCTAAGGTTTGGCCCAAAATCATTTAACCAAGCTGTACCTTTCTTTTACCATATCAGTCCCTATAGTTTGAATTAACAACACATTTTCTTTTCTTTTTTTTTTTCCCCCAACATCACCTTCATGCCTCATCTTCATCATTCATCTAGCATCATAGCATAGATTCAATTTCAAAATTTTGATTTCAAATAATCTTCCCCCCTATTTCTTTTATCTCTGTGTGAACAAATCACTCCTGATTCGCACTCAACCATGATGGCATGCAACTGACGTGGCAGCGTACAACTGTTTGCTAAATTTCACTAGCGATATTTAAATATTTAACACCACCGGTTGTACACTGCCACGTCAGTCGTACCGAGTAGAATTGGGAAAACCTTCTAGCTGAATAGCATTTCTCTTTTTTAATGGGAGGCGGGTTAAGAGGAGAGTGGCTGGTCTGCGGGTATGTTTAAAGAGGGTCTTTTTTTGCTGGTTTTTCTTGCTCTAGACGCTAAGTGAAGCATTTGGACTTATTGGACTGTTTATGGAAGAATAGAGAGCCATCCAATTTTTCAACCCCTCAAATGTTTTCGTTCCCGCTAAATATAACTGCCTCCGTCGATTTTGAGCACCAATGCCAAATGCCGCCGAAGGTGATAGTCCGAATATCAACACATTTTCTTCGAGTCTTTGTAGTCGGGTCTCGGAGGTTTGACGATATTGGTGGGGGCGCCACGACCTAATGTGGGAGTTGTTGAATGGATTTTTTTTGCCCTAACCGTTTGTGGGCGTCCTCCACCGGAAATGTTTTGTTGCTGAAGGCAGTTGTTGTGGCCACCAAAGGCATCCTAACCAGGCGTGGTCCGCCCCAGATCGGTGAATCGCACTCGGATCTCTCTCTTCTCTCTCTCTCTCTCTTACTCTCTCTCTCTCTCTCTCTCACTCACTCTTCAGGCATCAGATGGAAGGGACCCCAGCTGCCCATGCCGCCCGCTAACATCAATCACAGTTGTCACCCATCGATGATCGGGGGGAATGTTCACGCCAAGTACGGGTCCTCGCTGATGCTTGGTCAAGTCTGCAAGATCAAACTCAAATCCTTCTCTAGCCGGATGCAGGTTTTTGGGATCTTTCTATCTTTCTCTATCTCTACCTTTTATATTTATTTAAGAAACTATGTAGAGGTTGGGGGACTCAATTCAGTTGTGAATTAGATTTGAATGTGTAGTTTCTTACCGCCGAAGGCGGTCATTGCAGTTTCAAAGGTGGGCTTTGCCGACGAATTAGATTATTTTCGTCATGTGTGGGCTCCCCATCCGAATGTGGGTGCCCCCATTGATTATGGGCATCGCCGAACCAATTTTTCACCTTGCTCGAGTGCCGACAAACATGAGAATCATCATCCCTTACGAAATATTGTCACTACCCTCAAACTATTACCATTACTCATGAAATATTGTTATCACCATCGAAATATTATATTGCTCTCGAAATATTTTGTTGTCATTTTTTAAAGTATTGTCACATTCCTCGAAATATTGTTCTCGCCCTCGAAATCTTTGTCGTGCCGACAGGCACGGGCATTACTAGTATATATATAATACATATCACAGCGCGTTCGATTTATTTACAACCGTGTCACTATGCCATAGTTATTTCAGACCGTCCGATTATATAAAGAAAGGCTAAGATAAAAAAGAGCATGCTGATGTAAAGGATGATTGAGATTCATTTGGGTAGGGAGGACGGATGAGATTGGATAGAGTTAAGATGGAGGGATGAGATTGAGAAGAATAATAATTAAATGAACAAAGGACCATATTGTGAATAAATTATATTTTATAATATAATTGAGGGTTTTTATATAAAAAATTGAGGACGCAGTAGGTATTAATTCTATTGTTCACGCGTTTTTCCCACCGATGGTTAATTACCTAGAGCTGCCACCTATGCGTGTGGTCCCCCCTCCCCTTAATTGTAGAGCCCCGATTTCTCTCTCTTTTCCCCCCATGATCTCTCTCTCTCTTCCCGACTATCCTTAAAACCCTGACCTTATACAGAACTGATCTCATGCGATATCGTGATAATGTGATAATCGTTTCCAGCCGTCCGATCGGTGTGAATCAGACGACACAAATCATTTCCCTACGATAAAAACTTTAACCGTTTCCGACCGTCCGATCGGCATGAATCGGACGGCACGAATCCTTTCCGCCCCGGTAAAAAAGATTTAACCGTTCGATCGAATGATCGAACGGATGAGATCCGTGAGATCTCATTCGAATAGGACAAAAACTAATCATACTTTTTTGTCCTATTCAAATGAGATGCGATATCGTGATAATGCGATAATCTTTTTCGGTCGTCCGATCGGTGTGAATCGGACGGCACAAATCCTTTCCCTCCGATAAAAATTTTAACCATTCCCGGCCGTCCGATCGGTATGAATCGGACGGCACAAATCCTTGCCGTCCCGGTTAAAAAGCTTTAACCGTTCGATCGAATGATCGAACGGATGAGATCCGTGAGATCTCATTCGAATAGGACAAAAAGTAATTATACTTTTTTGTCCTATTCAAATGAGATCTCACGGATCTCATCCGTTCGATCATTCGATCGAACGGTTAAACCATTTAACCGGGGCGGAAAGGTTTTGTGTCGTCCGATTCATGCCGATCGGACGGCCGGAAACGTTAAAGCTTTTAACCGGCGGAAAGCACAGTGAGATCTTATTCGAATAGGACAAAAAAGTATTATTACGTTTTGTCCTATTCAAATGAGATATCACGGATCTCATCCGTTCGATCATTCGATCGAACGGTTAAAGCTTTTGACCAGGGCGAAAATGATTTGTGCCGTCCGATTCACGACGATCGGACGGTCGAAAACAGTTAAAGCATTTAACCGGACGGAAATTATTTGAGCCGTCCGAGTCACACGATCGAACGGCCGAAAATGATTATCGCATTATCGCATCCAGCACAATATGGCATGAGATCGGTTCTCTCTCTATATATATACTAAAATGCTATATATATATATATATATATATATATATATATATATATATATATATATATATATATATATATATATATATATACTAAAATGCGGCGTGCGGTGCGTGCAGCATCCCACCACAGTCGTCTGATGCACCGCTGCGTGCATCGTACGCACCCCAGCGATGCATCAGACGGCTGCGGTGCGACGCCGTACTCACGCCACACCTTAGCATGCCTATATATATATAACAAAGGAAGGAGGTTTTGTGCTGACTAGGACAATATGGAACCAAATGCTGACTAGACAAAAGAAATAGTCATCACAGTCGTTCACTCTCTCTCTCTCTCTCTCTCTCTCTCTCTCTCTCTCTATATATATATATATATATATATATATATATATATATATATATATATATGCACAACAATTAGCTCCCTTACACCATATGTACTATCTATATAACAAGGGAAGGAGGTTTTGTGCTGACTAGGATAATATGGAACCAAATACTGACTAGACAAAAAGAAACAGTCATACAGCCATTCATTCTCTCTCTTCTTCCGATCTCTCTCGCTTCGTGCCAATCGGGGGGTGTCTTGCCGCCGAAGACGGCCTGACAGGTGTATTGTCGCCGAAGGTGGCCCGCTGCAGTGCCGACGACCAAGTGTGTTGTCGCACCGAAGGCTCCCGCTTCGTGCTAAACGGCACGGGCATGCCGAAGGCGGTCAAGTGTATTGTCGTCGCATACGACGGTGGGGATGGGGGTGGTGATGCTCGGGGAGTGTTTTGCTGCCGAAGGTGGCCCGCTGCATTGCTGACAGGTGTGTTGCCGCCGAAGGCGGCCCGCTGCAGAGCCGACAGGCACGGGCATGCACTAGTATATATATATGGGACAGGTTCAATGGACATTGTTTTTGCACCTCAATTATTACACCGATTTTCAAACCATTAGATAGAGGTTTCAGAATTCCTTGATTTTTTGTGAGCATAATCATCTTGTCTTAGATAACAAATCTACAAAAAATAAGCACATTCTAAAGCCTCTAGACTTATTAAATGTGCTCTTCAAATTAACGATTAAAATGAACGGTTGATAAAGCCTTTCAGTTTTGATGTACTTGGATGCTTTAGAATGTGCTGATTTTTTGTGGACGTCCTATCTAAGTTAAGATGATTATGCTCACAAAAAATCAAGGAATTTTGAAACCTCTATCTAGTTGATTTGAAAATCGGTGTAACAATTGAGGTGCAAAAACAGTGTCCATTGAACCTAACCCTATATATATATATATATATATATATATATAAACTGCGATAGGAGAAAATGAGATGTGGGTATTTTGACCCCCTTAGAAGTTTTGGAATTTGATGAAATTTGGTAAGTGTGTTGTCTAGGGTAAGATGATCATCTTCACCAATTTTTATCAAATTCCAAAACTTCTATGGGGGTCAAATGGTCTAAGTAAAAGCTGCAGATTTTAACGGTGATTGCCTATGGCATATTTTTCTTCAACCATTTGACCCCCCTAGAAGTTTTGGAATTTGATGAAAATTGGTGAGCATGATCACCTTACCCTAGACAACACCCTCAACAAATTAATCAAATTCCAAAACTCCTAAAGGGGTCAAAATACCTGCAGCTCACTTTCTAAACCGGTAGCTCACAGCTCACTGTAACATTGCGTTGTGCGATGCCGAGAGAAAGTGAGCTGCAAATTTCAGCTCATCCGATCGGAATGTAATATATCAGTACGGTTTAATTGCCCGACATCGGGCATACTTATCTTGCCTGACAAAAATAATTTGATGGATCTAGAGATTTTTATAATTTGCTGATTTTTGGTGAGGATGATCATCATGCCATAAATAGGACCTCCACCAAAAATCAGCAAATTACAAAATATTTAGGTCTCCGAAAGGTGTTATTCATTATCGACCGTCTATTTTAACCGTTAAATTGAATAGCATTTTGAGGGACCCAGAGGTTTTATAATTTGCTGATTTTTGGTGAAAGGCCTATCTATGGCAAGATAATCATTCTCGCCCAAAATCAGCAAATTATAAAACCTCTAGGTCTTTCAAAAATTTTATCGAATAAGATAAGCATACCTGACGTCACGCAATTGAACCGTATTGTGTGTGTGTGTGTGTGTGTGTGTGTGTATATATATATATATATATATATATATATATATATATATATATATATATATATATATAATAGTGATACATTGCAGCCGGTAAAGTGAAGGCTTAACGTGCGGCACCCCCTTCGGGGGTATTTTTGGAATTTTTTTTTTTGGGATTGATCACCTACCCTTGGATTGGACACACAAAAAATTTCAGCCCGATCCAAGACCTATAGGCCGTCCAAATGTGTTGATCAAAATGGCGAAAAAAATGAACGACCGATAAAAGATCAACACATTTGGACGGCCTACAAGTCTTGGATCGGGCTGAAATTTTTGTGTGTCCAATCCAAGGGTGGGTGATCAATCCCCCAAAAAAAAAATTTTGAAAATACCCCCGAAGGGGGTGGCCGCCGCACGTTAGCCGGCCGCAATGTATCACTACTCTCTCTCTCTCTCTCTCTATCTCTCTCTCTCTCTCTCTCTCTCTCTCTCTCTCTCTTTATATATATATATATATATATATATATATATATATATATATATATATATATATATATATATATATATATATATATATATATATATATATATATATATATATATATATATATATATATATATGAATGATCTACTCTACTTCATGACTAGATTTTCCTTGATCGGGGTGGCCTGGGAGATAATTGATGCTAATTGCTACTATCACATAGAGGATCGAAATTGAATCCTTATGCACAGTACTAAGTCATGGCTCTGACGATTTGGAAGTTTATGCTCGATTCTTTAATCCAATCTTCTTGCAAATTTATGCTCGATCCTTTATTTTTTTTTGTAGTCAAAGTTTATGTAGTGCTACTGACACTAGCTATACAGTATAGTTACAGACACTAGATATACAACCCTTTGCCATCGATGCATAGTTACTGTTGCATCTTTTTATTAGCTAGACATATAGTCCTTATCTATATAACTGGTACGACAGTATTGTGCTGGGTAGGAAAAAAAACAATCCTCTCAGCCATCCTATTTTATGTAAATATCACAGCCGTCTATTGACCGAAATCCCCAATTATACATACCCAAAATCTGTAGGTAATAAATGCGCCGGAATTATCTTCTCCACACAAATCGGTTCTTCTGATGTCATGTCTAGCCGCCTCTCTCTCTCATAAATCATATTAAAAACCTACTATAAAGATAGCAAAAGCCTACTATAAAGATGATAAATACCTATTCAATGACATTTAATGATCATTTGATATTAATTGGTATTTTTTTGAAAGATTAATCAATGCTCTCTCTCTCTCTTTCTAACAAGTGAATCACACCTTAAAGGCAGCCACGGCCGCATTCGGCGACTGTCTGAGTGCCTATGTGTACGGGCATTTACTAGTGTTTCTACAGTTTATTGCGCAACGTCAGTCGTGTACCCCCCACCCCAATGGATTACAATAGAAACTTTTAACAGTGCCTTGGGAAATGGTATGTCAGACCCACTGAATATTTTTTTTGCAATGAACGGTAGTTTTGTTCTTTTAGTTTCAGGTTGCAATTTAAAAGGAAATATCCAGTGGGTTGGACATACCACGGCAGCCGTGTACCCCCAATGCACTATTAATCAGTGGTGTCATAGGAAGTTTTAACAGAGCATCAGGTGTGGGGGATACACAGCTGAAATGGTACGGCCGACCCACTGAATATTTTCTCGCCCTGAACAGTGGGGCTTTAATCTTTTACTTACAGGTTGCAATACTATGCATGAAATGAGCTCAATAAATCTGAGACTGAGAGGGAAACCAAAAAGGCAGTAGAAGAAGTAGGATCATCATATCTTGCAATGCACCCATTAACAGAGTATTGAATGTGCTGTGGTTTTGGATCCCACATCTGTTTATCACAAAGCCCCAAATAACAAGCACAAACCAGTGGGACTGAGCCAGCCTCAGTCTCAGCTGTAATTAGGTACGTCGGCCTTCATGAAAAATGTTACAACCCCCAACACCTAACGAGGTACTTGACAATCAAACAATCATACAGGTACCGGATGACCAAATAAAAGGGGGAAAAAAAAACCCAAGTTCAGCAGGTGCATCACGACGCGAAGACCACAACTCATCAGAGAGATCAAAATGGACGAGGCGGCGCCCCACCAGCAATGCCAGGACTGCCACCCACATAGGTTTTACAGGGCTGCCGGTTCTCCATCAGCACATGCATTGGGTTCCTGAGCTGTCACGATCCCCGAAGATGCCCTTCCGGTCTCCTCCGGGGGGATCATACCATCCTCCTCATCCTCTGCCGGGATCATACCTTCTTCTTCCTCTTCGCCATTATCGGGGAACTTTGCTGGCAATCGAACAGGCCCCTTGGTTGGCTCTTCAGCCTCGTCGGGATGGTAATGGGGGGATGGAGACCGCTTCTGATCCCACTGTGAAGGGCTGGCCGATTGTCCTAGCCCTCCATTGTTATCCTTGTAGTCGTACGGCGACCGAGATTGCTTCTCCCATGGGCTGGGTGAGCGATCATGCCGCCCCTCCTCTCTCATGCTGTCACCACCAGAATTGGGCGGTGATCTCTGCTGCTCAGGCTGCTGCTGATCATAGTAAGGTGATGGCGAATGAACAGGATCACGGTCGTGATGATTATTATCAATTGGAGGCTCCTTCCTCTTCGGAGGTGGCGACTGCCCTCGTGTAAGCTCCACATCCCTACCACGCTTCTTCAGTCCCCGGCGGACGCTAGGACTGTGGCTCCTGCTTCGACTGCAGCTCTTGCTTCGACTGCGGCCGTGGTCCCAGCTCCTGCTTCGGCTCCTACTTCGGCAGCTTCCCCGTCCAACACGTCCCCTTTTAGGACTCGGGCTGCGGCTGCGGCCTCGGCCTCTGGTTTTGCGGTCACTGGTATCATGACGGCTGCGTGCATCTACCTCAGGCCCCCGATCATACCTGCCAACATCTTCAAATATTCAGATGCCCTACCACGACGATGCGTCGATAAGACATTCTGGATTGTTCTACTCTAGTAAATGCTCAAGTAATAACACATCATTGCATGGGAAACTCATCGTCCCACCGAGTTGCACTGGGACACCACCATCAGAAGCCAGTTGAGCTAGGTAATTGGTATGTTAAAGAGCTGACAGCAAAAAAAGTAGTAACTGTCTAATGAGGGACTTTCTAACGGGGCCCACACTTGCAACAATTCCATCTGTCCTAAGAGCATCTCCAAGGGACTCCTAGAGCCACTCCCTATTTCTTAGAACCGTTGGGACGGGCTATTGCAGGAGTTGTGAAGAGGGTGACATGGTTGAAATTTTGATTCGGGCAACTATAGCTGAGGACCACTGGGTGCTGAGCGGAGGACTGACGAGTGGAGTATCGCAATGTCAAAGTGATGAGCTTCCTAGGACTCAGTTAGAGCAGTCAAAAGATATCCTCCGCTCGCTACATAGCAAATTCACTACTGTAGCGAGCCGGTTGGAGATTCTACAAGACAGGCAGGCAAATTGCTAAAATAATAATAATAAAATACTGTTGGATGTGCTTACATGCAATGTACATGATAATTTAGTTTTGACTTGACCAGGGAACAATCAACTGGAAAGGTACCTTGACCCAGGTAGATGGGCCGACAGTGAATTATCCCTCGTATGTTATATTTTTTCCCCAGACCAACAATGCAAGACCAGTATTAATACCACTGGGTGGGGAGCAGGGTATTGTGACGAGTGGAGTATCGCAATGTCAAAGTGATGAGCTTCCTGGGACTCGATTAGAGCAGTCAAAAGATATCCACTGCTCACTACATAGCAAATTCACTACTGTAGCGAGCTGGTTGGAGATTCCATAAGACAGGAAAGCAAATTGCAAAAAAAATATACTACTAAAATACTGTTGGATGTGCTTACATGCAATGTACATGATAAATTAGTTTTGACTGTTGACCAGGTAACAATCAACTGGAAAGGTACCTTTACCAAGGTAGATGGACCAACAGTAAATTATCCCTCGTATGTGATATTTTTTCCCCGGACTAACCATGCAGGACCGGTATAAAGAACACTGGGTGGTGAGCGGGGGACTGTGAAGAGTGAGTATTGCAATGTCAAAGATATGAGCTTCCTGGGACTCGATTAGAGCTGTCAAAAGATATCCACCGCTCGCTACATAGCAAATTCACTACTGCAGCGAGCCGGTTGGACATTCTATACAACAGGCAGGCAAATTGCTATAAAAATAATCTCTGGAACATTCGAATCGGATGAATTGCCTACATTACTAGTTTATTGTGGTAATTAACCGCTAATGGTGAATATACGACGAAGTAGGCTCAGAAGTATTACATCAACTTTGACTAAAGATCTACACCACCTATTGAGAAAATGATTGGGTTATGTACCAACATCCTTAGTAGTTAAAAAGTAACATCTTCCGATTAGTTTCTTGCAACATGGGACACCGTATGTGAGGCTACACGTCTTATCACGTAAATCTTGAAAGGCCAAACAAGAATACTCTAAAACCTTTAGACATCATGTAAAATCTTAGGAAACTTTCAGAGAGTTGCAACAACTTCACCTCTGTTCCTTGTCCCATAATATAACATAAATCCCAGGTTTTCTTTTAGGAGAAGAATCATTCACTGATCAATGTAGAATTATGTATATACATTTACGTATTTGTTTGTATTGTATAGCTTCCCGATGTCAGAATCTTTGGAGGTTCGGGATCTTTTGACATCATGACACTTGGCACCCATGCCCAGTTTCTGGATTTGTGGATACGAGACAAATTGTACACACAGCTTTGTGAATTGTCTCACTAAATATATTGTGGACTAAGTTGTTTCTTTGCTCAGGCAGGGAAGCCCTTGTGGTTCAATCAAGGAATTTGTCCCCCCACTGGTGGAGCCCTATTTCCTATAAGAGCGATAAGAACCTAACCTCATGCCTCGCACTGTTGAGCATGTGTGTGGGACGATACAATAGCAAAAGGAATACATTTAAGATAGTAGAGAGACGATAAATACCTGTCACGAGGCTCGTTATCACTATGTCCACGGCCACCCCGGCTATTATCTGATCTACCAGCAGAAGGCTGTGGGCCTCGTCCACCTCTCCCACCATAGCTGGAGTCATTACGTCCTCCTTGTGAACGGCCTCCATCACGAGTACCAGATGTAGAGCGCCAGCGGCGGCGTGACTTGCCTCCGCCATACCTACCACCCCTAACCATGCCCCGTAACTCTGGAGGAACATGCTGGCTTGCCCCTTCCAAAATTTTCACAAGATCTGATGCATACTTTGAGTCCTGATCGCAAAAGAATGTGTAAGATTCTCCCGTCGCACCAGCCCTACCTGTTCGCCCAATTCTGTGGACATAATCTTCGACACCAGTGGGGAAATCATAATTAATCACAACTCTGCAACAGGAGGGATCAGAATTGGTGTAAAAGGGTTGCACAGTTAAATCGCAATGCAGGAACTAGAACAATAGAAATGTAATTGACAAACACAAAGCTTTCAACAGGGATGCTAATTTTACACTCCTACCAAGTAAACAAAGAACTACATGGAAACTGAGCAATCCAGAGATATTTTTTGAACGGCAAAATTATTGAATGTTGCTTAGTTTTCTTCTAAATATCATGCAATATAGTAGTAAACTAATGAAGAAAGAAGTCAATGCAGTGTGACCTGATATCTTTTATGTCGAGACCTCGAGCAGCAACATCGGTAGCTACAAGTATGGGTGATTTTCCTGTTCGAAACTGGCCCAAAACCCGATCCCTTTCAACCTGAGACTTGTCACCATGGATAGACGCAGCACCAAACCGACGAGTGAGGGTCCGAGATAGCTGGTCACACATCCTCTTAGTAGAGCAAAATATAATGACTTTGGAGCCTGGTTCCTGTGCTCGCAAGATTTGCTCCAAACGTCTTTGTTTCTCCATAGGTGTTATTACTTCTACATGCTACATATATCAAAATAACAAAAACAATGAGCATTTAAATATATTTATCACGATCAGGGAAGAACATTCAAAACTGCAATTTCACCTAGCATGACATAACACTAATAAAACGCTATTTAAATCCACACCTGAGTGATAGCTTTATTCGCAACAAGTTCACCCATGCCTCCAATGTTAACCTGAACAGGACTAGCTAGAAGATCTGCAGCAATCTTCCGTACTTCTTTCGGCCATGTAGCAGTGAACATAAGAGTCTGCCGACGATGTGGTATCTCTTTTACTATTTTCCTTATCTGTGGCTCAAAACCCATATCCAGCATTCTATCAGCCTCGTCAAGAACCAGATATGAAACTTGACGGAGGCTTATTTTTCTCATCTCTAAAATGTCATTCAATCGACCAGGAGTTGCAACGACAACATCTACTCCTCGATCTAGATCTCTCAATTGGGGACCTTTCGGGGCACCTCCATATACACACTAGAATCACATCAATTCAAAGAAACGAGGTCAAGAACAAATCATCCCGGATGAAACAAGATAAATGGCGGTGTAGTTTGCTACTAACAAAAGAATCACATAACTAAGAGAAAATCCACGCAGTCTTCTAGCATGCACACAATATTGCACCGGCTTGATAATTAGCCAGAGATTGTACTAACTTAAATATGGGTAGATCATCAATATAGGCTTTATTTTCTTAGAAAGATCATTGTGTTTGACAGTTGCCTTGAAAGATCAACAAATATTTAGCAAACAACCTTTGTTTCGAGTCAAAAAGCTAATTGCTATCGACATTGGAACTAGCTACAAACCTATGGCCCAATGGCAGATCTAATCTCATCTCTGAATTGTCATTCAATTGTCCAGGAGTAGAGAGTACAACCGCAAAATCAGATCCGTAATCTTAATCCATCAACTAGGACCTCTCCGGGATCCACCATATAAACACTTGAACACATAAATTTGAAGAATGGATGGGTCAATAACAAAAGATGCAGAGAAATTTTATGGCAATGCAGTTTGCTATTATTAACAAAAGTAAGAGATTACCAAGAGAAGAAAAAATATATATAAAGTCAGCTAGCAAAAAAACATGTAAATCAAATACTGTCAAGATATTGTTAATTATGCCAAAATTAGGACACTGCTAATCCATTTATGAGAAAATCAAGAAAACGGACTGCTCTTGGATAGATTATTGAGTAGTGATCAACAAATGTTTGGGAACAATCATTTTCTTTTTTCAGTCAATGAAACATAATTTCCCTTAAAGTTGGGTGATCTTATTCTCCGCATTCTAAAAATGGCATCCAATCGTCCAAGTGCTCGAACCACAACCTCTACACCATCTCACAGCTTAGAGCCTTCCAGTTTACCTCCACATAAGCACTTGGACCATAAAAATATGAAGAAAAGAGGCCACTTCATGTTTATGTTGTCCCAAGTGCTTATATGAACCTAAACTTGAAGGTTCTAAGTTGTGAGACTGCGTAGATGTTGTGGTTCCTGCACCTGGATGATTGGATGCCATTTTTAGAATGTGGAGAATAAGATCACCCAACTTCAATGGGATATTATGTTATTGGCTGAAAAAAGGATTCTCGTGTCCACCCGTGTTGACAGGGCATGATACGGAGAGACCATCCGGCAAAGTGCTTCGCATCATATTATGGGTTGATCCGTTTCAATTCCGCAAGAGACAGATACCACGTGAGACAGAGAGAGAAGCAACGCAAGAATATCGCTTCGGCTAGAGAGATCCGTATAAAATCCCTATTGTTTTGGCGAGAGACTAAAGTAGAAAAAAAAAATTATCGAGCAAAGTTCACTCGTGTTCACTCACGAGGATATGTATCCACATGTCCAACAGGGTGAACGAAGAAAAAGGACAGACCGTTTAGGAGTCGAACTCCGGATGGGGCACTAACCGAGCAATACTCCGGAGGGGGGCAGTAACAATAGACACACATATGCTCAACCTCCTTCGTGGTGTCAGTGTAATTTACAAGGTTGTTTTGAGGGGTAAATTCGAAATTGTATACCCTCCGTTAACGCCGCTTAGGAGACAGGCCTGACAGAGGGGGCCAGTGTAATATCAGAAACGAGAGGGGGTGTCAGTGTAATTGTCAGATAATACCGGGTGTGTAAGTGTAATTTATCCTTTTTAATATGGTTTATGAGAAAAGGTCGCATTCACACACACAGAAGGATTCTGTCTCTTCAAAAGTGATCCACGTGTCACAACACGGGAGAGAGGGCTCCATTTTAGTATTATACTATTCGATGCGAATATTTCTTACAGACATGGGATTTTTTTTAGATAATTAAATTTTATTTATTGTTTTTCTTTATACATGTTGTCGAGTGTTCTTTGATTTTTATTGATTACAATGACATGGGTTCCAACCAAGATGGTAGTAGTGGGAGCAAAAATACAAACTCTGAAGATCCGAACTGGGAGTTTCCTCTATAGAAGTATGTTGACGGGATTGAAAAGATAATTGGCAGTGGTGGAAATTTCATCACACGTTTCATAACGAGGTACATAAAGGATCATATACAAGGGTGGTACATTTGCTTCAAATCAATAATCAAGGGATTCAAAATTGTGGTGGTATTGACTATGAAAGCATTCAAAAATTAAAAATAAATTGTTTCTGCTAGTGTTACTGTCGGTATTCCTTTACCTATTGTTGATGAAGGATTAAAAGGCAAAAATGAAAAAAAAAAAACAAACAAACATTGGGTGACTTTTACAATGTGAACGCACGAAATGAGTTAAACATTTCATTGCTAATTATTTTTATGCAGATGGTATTGCACTTTCTAGAGTTATGGATTCAGTTATTCAACAAATGATCAAGCATGCATGCAGGTAGTGATTTGCCTAGATATGAATGTCCAAGTTATGATAAGTTACAAACAATATCAATGACATAAAAGAAAGCCAATATAAACCAGCATTCTATTTTCAATAAACGTTGGGTGGCCACGTACTGTTGTTTCAGTTGTTAGTGTTGGATGTACATATAGTAACAGTCGACCCCTCGTCAACATCTTAGCATCTTCTTCTAGTGGTCCTATGTTTTTTAAGGCCATTGACTCGTCTGAGGAGTAAAGATGCTACATATATTTTTGAATTATTTCTCAAAGTCATTACTGAAGTGGGCCCTAAAATGTAGTCCAGATTATAACTATTAATGTTGTTGTTTGTAAAGCTGCTGGATTGCAAATTGAAGAGATCCACACATCTTTTGGACTCATTGTGTAGTTCATACGTTAAGCTTAGTTTAAAAGACGTGCACCCAAAATACGCTCTTTTGAGAGAGTGGCGACATAGTTACCGCCGACTCAAAAGTGACGGATGAGAAGAGGCAATCCTACGTGATGTTGAAGTGACAATATCTATTGATAAGTCAATCATATCATGAACGGGAGCCATGGAGTGTCAGTTCCCTTCCCCAATCGGAATGCTCTATCCATTTCAAATTGAGTTTGCCCCATTCGCCCATAGTTGCGAATCTTCTAGATCCTAATCCCACAGACGCAGAGCGACCCAATGGACTAGGTTGTCGGCCCAGTTAAAAAACAAGCCACTAAAGGTAGATAGGTTCAGACCAATCCAGAGCAAGCTTGAAGCTTGCTAAGTAAGTCTTCAAGAGCAGATGGATGATCTATACATGTAAGTCGTCAATGACTCAACTTAAGTAGATTTAAGCAATTAGAATGAATTCAAAATGCTAGTTTTTTATGCAAGAACATTGAAAACTTCTGTTACAAATCACTCACACGCACTCAAATATCCAACAGATGCTCTCAACTTCGGCTTCTTTAACACAGTAGAAACTCGGTTTGCTTCAAATATTATCATGATACAGCGAGTGCAAAAGGTGAAGAAATCATTAGAGAAAATGGTCATGATAAAGATTGGAAACATTTGACAAGTCGGATGATAGAAATAAAGTTGATTGTATAAAGACCATAATTTTGTATGATAGTTGGTGGGATCAAGTTGAGTATTTCTTGCGATTTACTGCACAAACTGTCAATATATTGAGAGAAGCAGATTCTATGAAATATTGTCTATACATGATTTATGTCTATACCAAGCTACATAATGTCTTGGTGAAAAAATGAAATAAAAGCAATACCCCATTGCATTGCCTCACACATTCATTAGTTCCCAAATTTTACAGTGACAAATGATTGATAGAAAGAGCTGAGGGTTTGAAGCGTTTTGACGCCACATCGTGATTAAGACTAAGAGAGATCAAAAAGACGTAAAAAAGGTTTGAAGGTTATTTTAAGAAGGAGAAATTGCAGAAGTACGCAAACGATATAGGGATTTCTCAATGGCTTGCAATAAATTTTCAAGTTGGCAATCTAATCGTGACTCTATGGGGCCAAAAACATGGTGGAACAATTATGGGGCTGATGCACCAAAGATTGTAGCATTAGCTAATAGGTATACTATTCCACTTACATACTATTTTATTTAATCTTTTATGTTATAAAATTGATAAGGACCATAAGGTAATATTTATTATTGATATTGTGTACTAAAGGTTACTTAATCAACCAATTTCTTGTGAGAGAAATTTGAACATGTTCTCATAATCAACTTCTTGTAAGAGAAATTGAAGCATGTTCTCATATATCTTGAATGTGAAGCGGAATCGAAAAAATTCAAATCGTGCAGTTTCCATTCATAGCAATATAAGGTTATTGTCTAGTAAAAGCATAGTTACAAAGATGGCCCTTCAAAGTGCAGGGATATGATGGTTGCATAATCAAACTTGGAGTTCACTAAAGACAGACCTCGAAGAACTATCAATCAAGGGCCTCAACAATCCAATCGCCAAACGCATGCCAGTGAGAGCGATTGATGAAAATCACGATTTTGATCAAAACATACCTCCACTTGAAGGAGATTTATTTCCCCAAATGATTTGCACATTTTATGCTCAAACATAAAATTCTAGTTTTAATCGTTCATATGCGAACTCCAATTAATTTGTGGCTTCTTTTCAAGTGATTTTCAATATTTACCAACACATTGGTATTAATTACAATTTTATATATAATGAGCTGATTTTTTGTGGTGATATCTAAAACAAGGTGATTAAGCTGACAATAAATCAACTTCTAAAACATCTATTTAACGATTTAATCGTTAATTGGAAGAGCACATTTGATAAGTCTATCCCTCAATAATCCAATCGCCAAACGCATGCCAATGGCAGCGATTAATGAGAATCATGATTTTGATCCAGACATACCTCCACTTGAAGACGATTTATTTCCTCAAATGATTTGCACATTTTACGCTCAAACTTAAAAGCTCTAGTTTTAATCGTTCATATGCGAACTCCGGTTAATTTGGCTTCTTTTCAAGTTAATTTCAATCTTTACAAATACGTTGGAATTAATTACAATTTTATATATAATGAGCAAATTTTTTGTGGATGTGCTTAGACAACGTGATTATACTCACAATAAATCAACAACTTCTAAATCCTTTATCTACTGATTTGAAAATCGATATAAAAATTTGAATGCATATATATAAATATATATATATATATGAAGGCTGGGTTCCTATGACAACGTCGTAGGGAGTACCCTATGACATACGGAGAATTAGCAATGCTAGAATGTTTAGAATATGCTAAATTTTTTTTAGGACTGATCGCATTACCTCAGATAGAATGTTCACAAAAAATCAAAGCATTCTAAGACTAGTTAGGGCATCAAATGCTAAAAGTTTTATCAGCCATCCATTTTAACTGTTAAATTGAAAGCATATTTGATCATTCTCAAAGGAAAGTTTTTTTTTATTTTTATTTTTTGAGAATGATCAACATCCCTTTGATAGGCCACATGTCAAAAATCTGCCCATTCCAAGCATAGTTTCCTCAACTGGTATCAGTCCAAGGATCAAAATACCGGCCGGTATGAACCGTACCGGCCGGTTCAAACCGGGAACCGGACCGAACCGGTATCCAGTTGATACCGATCGCGAGGCTTAAATCGCCAAAATACCGGCCGGTTCGAACCGGTACCGTGTATGATGTGTTGTTTTGGGTGGTTTTTTCATTCCGATTTTATTTTTTTGGGCATCTTTCTTCGTTCCCACATGAGATGAACCTCCATACCAGCTGAATTTGCAAGATTTGAAGCCAAAATCTCAGATTTGCAAGATCAAAACCACATTTGAAGGTATGTTTTCTTTTTCCTTTTTTTTTTTGTTGCATTTTTTTTTGAAAAAAATCAAATAATTGTGGTGAAAATATTGAAATGGGCTAGATCTATGCCATCAATGCATCTATAGATTTATAAGCATCATCTCCAAATTTGCATGATCGGTTTATGCAAATTTGGAGGGTTTTCAATTTTCTTTTCTTTTTTTGTATTTTTTTAAAAATAAAGTATATAATTTTGGTGAAAATGTTCATACAGGGAGCCTCAATATCAATCATTTGTGTATGATTTCTTTCAATATCCGACATTGCCGCCATCCGGTCATCCACGAGGTAATGATGATGATGAAATGCAGCCTGCCCGAAGTTCCATGTGATACTAAGTTACTCGGTCTAAGTAGGTAAAAATATCTAATTCTCTACTTTTGTAAGTTAAAAATATCTAATTCTCTACTTTTGTAAGTTATGGATATGTATTTTATTTGCTAAACATGTTAGGAGTCTTGGGACTATGAATTTGTGTTTATTATCATATTATGTGAAATTGTAAAATATGACTCATGTACTCGTATTAGTTGTGTAATTCATGTTTGTGCAATGGTTATGAATTGTGTCTTGTAATCCCTAAGCATAATATATTAATACTAGGCTAATCTAACACATACAATTTAATAACTATATCAAATTCCACAATTTAGAATCAAACAGTGACTTTATAACTTAAAAAGACTGGTTCATACCAATACCTAGTTTACTAATGAAAAAAAAAACTTCACAAACCAGTATTTTAGATTATTCTGGATTTTTTGGTTATTTTTTCAAATCTTTTTGAAACCAAAAATCAATTCACACCGGTATGGACCGGTTCGTACCGCCCGGTTCGAACCGTTTTTTCGGTCGGCCAATATTTTGTCCGCGACCGATATTTTTATTCATGTATCGGTCCGTACCGGTCGGTACATACCCATACCGGTTCGGGGCCGATCGATATCGTAATTTTAAACCTTAATTCCAAGACCTCTAGGTGTATCAAATGTGCCACCGAAATTTGACGATTAAAATGAAGGATCAATAAAACCGATTACATTTGATGCACCTAGAGGTCTTAGAATGAATTAATTTTTAACATGTGATTGTGACTTAACAAAGGGTAGATGATCCTTAAAAAAAAAAAAATCCACATGCCCTAAACTAACTTGTCTTAGAATGAGTTGATTTTTAACATGTGACTTATCAAAGGGTAGATGTTAAAAAAAAAAAATCCACATGCCCTAAACTAACTTGGCCGCACGTTAATTTTGACACACCATAGACTGACAATATATATATATATATATATATATATATATATATATATATATATATATATATATATATATATATATATATATATGGGTTGGGATCCGTTGACAACCCACCATTTGATTTTTTGGGCATCTTTCTTCATTCCCAAATGAGGTGAACCTCCATACCAGCTGGATTTGCAAGAATTGAAGCCAAAAACTCGGATTTGCAAGATCAAAACCACATTTGAAGGTATGTTTTCATTATTATTATTTTTTTTTGTCGCATTTTTTTTTGAAAATTCTTCATTCCCAAATGAGGTGAACCTCCATACCAGCTGGATTTGCAAGAATTGAAGCCAAAAACTCGGATTTGCAAGATCAAAACCACATTTGAAGGTATGTTTTCATTATTATTATTTTTTTTTGTCGCATTTTTTTTTGAAAAAAATCAAATAATTGTGGTGAAAATATTGAAATGGGCTAGATCTATACCATCAATGCATCTATAGATCTATAAGCATCATCTCCAAATTTGCATGATCGGTTTATGCAAATTTGGAGGGTTTTCAATTTTCTTTTATTTTTTTGTATTTTTTTAAAAATAAAGTATATAATTTTGGTGAAAATGTTCATACGGGGAGCCTCAATATCAGTCATTTGTGTATAATTTCTTCCAATATCCGACATTGCCGCCATCCGGTCATCCACGAGGTAATGATGATGATGAAATGCAGCCTGCCCGAAGTTCCATGTGATACTAAGTTACTCGGTCTAAGTAGGTAAAAATATCTAATTCTCTACTCTTGTAAGTTATGGATATGTATTTTATTTGCTAAACATGTTAGGAGTCTTGGGACTATGAATTTGTGTTTATTATTATATTATGTGAAATTGTAAAATATGACTCATGTACTCATATTAGTTGAGTAATTCATGTTTGTGCAATGGTTATGAATTGTGTTTAGTAATCCCTAAGCATAATATATTAATACTAGGCTAATCTAACACATACAATTTAATAACTATATCAAATTCCACAATTTAGAATCAAACAGTGAAAACAGTGACTTTATAACTTAAAAAGACTGGTTCATACCTATACTTAGTTTACTAATGAAAAAAAAAACATCACAAACCAGTATTTTAGATTATTCTGGATTTTTTGGTTATTTTTTCAAATTTTTTTGAAACCAAAAATCAATTCACACCGGTATGGACCGGTTCGTACCGCTTGGTTCGAACCGTTTTTTCGGTCGGCCGATATTTTGTCCACAACCGATATTTTTATTCATGTATTGGTCCGTACCGGTCAGTACGTACCCATACCGGTTCGGGGCCGATCGATATCGTAATTTTAAACCTTGATTCCAAGACCTCTAGGTGTATCAAATGTGCCACCGAAATTTGACGATTAAAATGAAAGATCAATAAAACCGATTACATTTGATGCACCTAGAGGTCTTATAGAATGAGTTGATTTTTGACATGTGACTTATCAAAGGGTAGATGATCATCCTTAAAAAAAAAAAAAAAGTCCACATGCCATAAACTAAGTTGGCTGCATGTTAATTTTGACACACCATAGACTGACAATATATATATATATATATATATATATATATATATATATATATATATATATATATGGGTTGGGATCCGTTGACAATCCACCATTTGAAGGGGCTAGAGATTTTAGAATTTGCTAATTTTTTGTGAGGATGATCACTATGACAAGTTGATCATCCTCACAAAAAATCAACAAATTCTGAAACCTCTTAGGACGCCAAATGTTAGAAACTTTTCTTAACCGTCTATTTGAACTATTAATTTGAATAACACATTTGATGCCCTTATAAGTTGCAGAATTTGTTGATTTTTTGTGAGGAGGATCACTATGACAACTTGATCATCCTCACAAAAAATCAACGAATTTTGAAACCTTTAAGGGTGCCAAATGTTAGAAGATTTTCTTAACCGTCTATTTGAACCGTTAATTTGAATAACATATTTGATGCCCTTATAAGTTTTAAAATTTGTTGATTTTTTGTAAGGATGATCAGCTTGCCATAATGATGCATCCTCACAAAATATATATATATATATATATATATATATATATATATATATTTATATATATATATATATATATATATTTATATATATATATATAAATATATATATATATATGAGTTTTGCTCACCTACGGGACGTCCCGCACGGAAGTAATGCGGGACAAATTCTGGGCCGTCCGATTCACTTCGATCGGGCGGCTGGAATTCAGTCGGACCAAAAATCCCGGCTGTTACTGTGGCGGACACAGTAACAGCGAATATTTGGTCTGGCTGAATCCCATCCGTTCGATCGATTGATCGAACGGCCGATACCAATTTTCGTTGTTACTGTAGCGGCTACAGTAACAGCGAAAATTGTTTTGAACCGTTCGATCAATTGATCGGACGGATGAGATTCATTCAGAACAATTTTCGCTGTTACTGTGCCCGCTACAGTAACTGCGAAAATTGGTATCGACCGTTCGATCAATCGATCGAACGGATGGGATTCAGCCAGACCAAATATTCGCTGTTACTGTGCCCGCCACAGTAACAGCCGGGATTTTTGGTCCGACTGAATTCCAGCCGCCCGATCGAAGTGAATCGGACGGCCCAGAATTTGTCCCGCATTACTTCCGTGCGGGACGTCCCGTAGGTGAGCAAAACTCATATATATATATATATATATATATATATATATATATATATATATATATATATATATATATAGAGAGAGAGAGAGAGAGAGAGAGCGAGGCGTATTAGGATGCGGCGTGCGGTGCGTGCATCGCACGCAGCGGTGCATCAGATCACTGCGGTGCGCACCGCACCCCGCATCCTAGCACGCCTCTCTCTCTCTCTCTCTCTCTCTCTCTCTCTCTCTCTATATATATATATATATATATATATATATATATAGGAGAATGCTTAGGTGCGGTCCGCGGTCCGCAGCCGTCCGATGCACCGGCCGCGTGCATCCGATACACGGAGTGGTGCATCGGACGGCTGCAAACAGCACCTAAGCATCCCCATATATATATATATATATATATATATATATATATATATATATGAAGTTATTTCATGACCCATGAGACTCTGACGAAGCTGATCCTTTTTGGAGGATAATGATCTTATCTTTAGATAGACCAATGCCAAAAATCAGCATATTCGGAAACTTCTAAAGTCATCAAATATGGTGTTCAAAATTAATAGTTACAATGGATGGTCGATAAAGCTTCTAATATATGATGCTCGTATAAGCTTCCAAATTTGTTGATTTTTGATGTGCTTTCTATTGTAAGATAAGATGATTATCCTCAAAAAAGAATCCCCTTCGCTGGAGTCTCATGGGTCATGAAATCACTTCATATGGAGGTAAGGTTCCATACATACATATGGATGCTCCCTTCTCCCTATATATCCACATGTCCCCGTATCCAGCTTTTATGATTTTAACGCCTTCAACTCCAGTGTCCGTGTCCACAGATCATATAGGATAAAACATTATAAATGGCCATGCAGTAGGAAATTAACAAAACCACAAGAATAGTGAGAAAGCATGCATATAGTCAACAACCATGCACACTGAATACTGCCACTATTTTGTTAGCATTAGCAATTCTCACATACTCTATTTATGAGCTAATCATGAATGTAGGATATCTATTTCTTGGATAAATCATCAAGTTACCATAAGAGACCAACATATACACAGCAAACGAGCTTTTTTAAGTTAATGGATATAGCTAATTGCTCTAGAAGTAGGATCTTGCTATATACTTATAGCACAAATGACTGAATGAGTCGGAGTGACGAAAAATTATACTAACTGAAATTGAAGAAAGTTGTAAGAATTATTTACAGCATGGTAGCACCAAATGTTTGATCCAGCACACCTTCATAAGAAAAATAAATAACAATTGAAGGAACAAACCGTGCATGAAATTCTTGAAGATCTGCAGAACTTGTCAGCTTCATCCTGTATCTGTGTTGCCAGCTCCCTCGTTGGTGCCAGTACCAGAACTGTTGGACCCATCTTAGAATTGTTACGAAGGTTCTTAATATGAATGAACCCTGGGATAAGATAACCCAACGTTTTCCCTGAGCCTGTCTTTGCAATGGCCACAATATCACGGCCCTTTATAACAATTGGCCATGACTGGGCCTGAATTGGGGTAGGAGCGGAGAAGCCTGCATGGTGTACCTGGAAAGCAAAAGCCCGCAACCCCCGTGAGGAGAGAGCCGGTCTAAAGTTATTAGTTTGTTTTTTCGCTTCTTTCGCTAATTTTGGAATTAGACCGGAGGGTTAAGCTAATGCAAGAAGAAGCGCATTGCACGAATGTAGACGGCTGGCTGCTTGCGGATGCAAGCGAGAGCAGGGCCTTCCCGGGAGGCAGCCCGAACCGAATCACCAGCGGCAGCCCAAACCGAATCACCAGAGGCACCGAATCACCGGAGGCAGCCCCACCCACGAACATGTGTAGCCCTAGCATGACCAGGTGACTCGGATAGCCCTCACCAGAATTGGTTTTCGCTCTTTTTGAAATTAGACCGGAGGATTAAGCTAAATGCAAGAAGCAGCGCATCCACCAAGCGTAGACAGCTGCTTGCAGATGCAAGCGAGAGCAGGGCCTTCTTTTGTTTGGACTGGGAGGCAGCCCGAACCGAATCACCAGAGGCAGCCCGAACCGAATCCCCAGAGGCAGCCCGAACCGAATCACCGAGAAGGCAGCCCCAGCCATGACCAGGTGACCCGGCTAGCCCTCCCCGGAATTGGTCCACCATAGTGGGCACTCCAGCTAAATGCAAGCCTCCCCAAATAGGGCGGCTTACTGCAGCACAGCGTACGACATTAGCTCCTCCTGGGAGCAAATATCGCACCTGCGACAGAAGTACAGAACGGAAAGGAACATAAATGGGCAAGATACTGAAATTTACATTGAACCTCCAGCAATCGGAAAAAAAAAATTCAAAAAAACACGGGGTCTTAACTAAAATGCTGGGTACACCAAAATGCTCACAGGATCTATGACAAAAACATGGAGTCTGTTAAGATATACCTCCTTGAGAATCTCTGAGGAAAAACCAGCAGACTCAAATGTCGTGTATGGAGCGGGTATATCATTGCCCTAAAACAAGGTTCGACATGAATGATAATCAGTAATTACTCAAAAGGCAGTATAGTGACAAGCAAATAATAACAATGGCATGGAAAAAAGTAAATAAAGAGAATAGCAGAACAAGGTACATGAAAGACATTCACTATTTCTTACACCTTATTCAATCAGATTTGACTGAGGATTGAATTTCCTGTTCTAAAACTCAACAAAACGATACCTAAGTTTATAGCACTTGAAACACGATGGAATTATACTATAACATCCATACTCCTATAAATTGGGTCACACTTAAATTGGGTATGAAAGGTGTAATGTTTTATGAAGTAAAGGCTCCTTGAGAATTACTAGACAATTTCCATCCAGCTTGGGTCCTACAACAAAAGAGAGCACCCTATCCATGTACAATTTATACAACCAACCGCTTAGGCTGACTTCTGACTTTTCATGCTTCATAATGTGCATATTGCCATATTCACAAGTAAAACCATGAAGAAGTAGGAACAACCTAATATGAAGACGCAAGTTGTCCACATGTAGGGCCACACCTTATCTTCACCCTTTTAGGTCATTCCAGCTTGAAGCATAACATATTGGTCTGACCCAAGTTACGAAATGTTTGCAACAACCTCTCGATCTTCTCCTTCATGCTATCCCAAGACCTGATTTTTGATCTTCTCCTTCATGCTATCCCAAGACCTGATTTTTTCCCTTCCCCTTCTGATCTCGTTCAACATGAACTTGTTTTCACCACATAAGTGCATACCCTCTGAGTTTCACCATGTAAGTGCATACCCTCTGAGTTTCAAACTGACAAATTTGACCTTGTCCTCGGCATCCCCTTCTACTCAAAAGTATTTTATCAAGCCTTTCGACTCAATCGAGAAAACCATTCAGTTGAAGGTGACCTCGAACTCGCCCACATCAATCTCTAGTATCCAATTATGTTAGGATAGCAAGCCACCTAAATACCATAATACTAATAACTAAAACCACCATCTATCACCAGACATCTAGTATGCAAATCTAAAGAAAAGTAAACACTCAATTATGAGATGGGCCCAAAATCAAGGAAATATGTGCTAGAAAACAAATAATAAGCAAAATCTAATGTAATTAACCTAAGAAACCTGACAAACTAAAGAAAAAAAACTTGCTCTGATCCAAAATTGGCGTGAGCCAATGGTTGATTAGTGAAACCAAGGTTCGTAGTTTCGGTTTCGGTCCGCCCCCAAAGTGTAGGTTTCGGAGTTTCGATTTCGTTTTTTAAATTTAAAATAATTATAAAATATAAAAATAACATAAAATAATTATATTGGTACCCACTTCATAGTGGTTTATTTTCAAAAGAGCGTGGTTTTTTATTTACCCCGACTTTTTGTCAAAAAGTTGAAAATTCATGATTCTAAATTTTGGCTAAGTTTGGAAAAAAAAATAAAAATAGTTCATGGTGAAAGAATTTTTTTATAGATTCAAAATATTTTACAGAACTTTGGGTATGTAAGTTGATCTTATACTTATAGATTTCTGAGATTTTTTTCCGATCCAAAATACTTTCAGATTTTTTTTTCACCGAATTTTCTTTTATAGCCGAAAGTTGAAAAAGTCTAATTTTGTATAGGAACTGAAAAATTACATTTTGATTCCTTTGGATTTTGATTTTTCTGATATTTTTATTAAATCTAAATGGGGGGTATTTGCTTATTTATAAAAAATAACTTAAAGTACATGGATATATATGGATGTCTAAAATACACCTTATCCTGAACCCAATCCTGCTTTTGCTAAGTGCTGAGTTCCGAAATCCGAAACTGGAAGGTTTCATGACAGGTTCCGACCAAAATCGATCCGAAACGGATTGGTTTCGGCAGAAACACCAAACCCTGGGTAATACCACTGTTTTAAAACTCGAGAAAACTCGACTGAGTCGGACCGAGTCGACTCGAACAAATTTCGAGTCGAGTTATTTGGCCGAGTCAGAACGAGTTTGGATAAAACTTGACCGAGTCGGACCGAGTTTGCTCGACTCAGCCGACTTGCGAGTTGAGTCTGAGTTTCGAGTCTTTAAACAGTGGGTGAAACTATGGTTGATTCAATAGGACACAGTAAATTAACTGGGAATTAATATTATATTTGGCAAGCATAAGCCCTAGATTCAGCCACTAAGTTTGAAGAAGATTAGTCTAAAAGATTGTGGAATTATGCAAAAAATAATAGGCAACACATAATGAATTCAAGTAAAAAGATAACGGGAAGGGGAGTTAAATTTAATCCAGGGTATTGGAAAAATCCAAACATCTTTAAATGGCAACCCGCTCTCACACAAAGATATTTCAGAGCGATCGGTTGAGGGGAGTTCATGTAGTGAAAGGCACCCCTCTCTCGCACAAAGAGATTTCCATAATCAAGACAAGCAAGCAAGGAGGCAATCGTTCTATCTTGATAGGCCTTTTAGACTGCCTTCAAGCAAACGTAAGGTGGGTGGTTTGGAGATATATTGTAAATTACAATATGCTAGTTCCGGTTCCTCTATTAATAGTAACTTGCAATGATTTGCAGTTGGCAAATTTTTCGAGAGAGTTGTGTGAGCATGTTGACCCTTGGCTTAATGGCATGATCAAGTACTTGAATCTCTATCTATTTTACAAAAAAAGTATTAATGCTTAATCTCAAAAGTTAAAAATGAATTTTGTAAATAAGGTAAACATTTCCAAAACTTTAGATGATAAATTTGTTTGGGAATGAAATAAGAAATGTAATATTTAAATATCTACAATGGCATCTTATGATTGGAAACATCATTTGAAGTTTAATAAGATTTTTAGACAGAATTTCAACTTGAACTTAACATCAAGTTAACTAAGAATTTAATCTTAGTAAACTTTGATTTTTATAATTTAAAATTAAAAAAAATTATAGATATATACTTATATATTATAGTAGAGTATGGTCTCATGATTTCGTTGCATTGTTTCTCGAATAGTACTATTTGAACAAACTGGATCGGCAATCTCATCAACAACCTGCTGACACAACACGTGAAAAGAAGAGGTGTCACCCTTTAAGTGGTGGGACTATGGGCCATCCCCTAAGGGATGCCACCACCACCGGCCGCCGCCCACCACCTAACATTGTCGCAGCGCAGGACGGCCATCGCCAGACAGTGTTCTAAAAAGCGGTCTAGGCGGCCGCCTAGGCGCTAGGCGGCCCCCCACCGCCTCGCCTAGGCCCTAGGCGCTCCACAAAAGCGGCCAAGCTCCCAGGCGGAGCTAGGCGGCCGCCTAGGCGGTCTAGGCGGGGCAAGGCGGCCGCCTAGGCGGTCTAGGCGGGCTGAGGCTGGCCAGGCGGACCAGGCGGGCTGAGGCTGACCAGGCGGGCCAGGCGGGTTGAGGCTGGCCAGGCGGGCTGAGGCTGGCCAGGCAGACCATATTTGCTTTTGTTCTTGTTAATCACTCAATCTTGAATTATGGTTATATACTTGTTCTTTAAAATAATGGTTTGGGATAATCTTGAACTTATATTAATCTTTAAACATATATATATATTATATAATATCAAAATAATAATTAAAATAATTAAAAAAAAGGCAAAACGCCTAGGCGCCGCCTAGGTCCCGCCTAGGCGCTAGGCGGCCCCCCACCGCTCGACTAGCGCCTAGCGCTTTTTAGAACCTTGTCGCCAGACACCACCCCCGTCGACCGTAAGCTAGCGGTGGCGGGTAACGACGTTCAGTGGTGGGAGATGGCCGGGGGTGGTGGTGGCATCCCCTAGGGTTCATATATTGGCCCATAGTCCCGCCACTAACAGGGTGACCTCTCATTTTCACGTGTTGTGTCAGCAGATTGTCGATCAGTTTGTTCAAATAACATTACCCCACCCTAACTCTTAATTTTGATTCATATATTTCCCCATAATTGTCCCATAAATCTTAAAAGTAAAACAATTTCTTCTTATCAAAACATATATCTACCAAACAGATTTTTGGATTCTCTATTGTTTCCCCCCAGTTATTGAAACCTTGAAACATTAATCTCCCACCTCTTCTCTGTTGGCCCGAAAGATGTGGTAGCGTGCAACTGGTGGCTGAAACCCACTAGCGATTTTAAAATCTTTAACAGCACCAGTTGCACGCTGCCATGTCTTTTGGGCCGACGAATTCGAGACAAACCTTCGGGCTTAATAGCATTGCTGTCTCTCTCTCTCTCTCTCTATATATATATATAGAGAGAGAGAGAGTAGTGATAGATTGCGGCCGGGTAACGTGCGGCTTAACTTGCAGCCACCCCCTTCCGGGGCATTTTTGGAATTTTTTTTTTTGGGGATTGATCACCCACCCTTGGATAGCACACAAAAAAAATTCAGCTCGATCCAAGACCAGTAGGCCGTCCAAATGTGATCGATGTTTATCGGTCGTTCATTTTTGTCGTCATTTTGATCAACACATTTGGACGGCCTACAGGTCTTGGATCGAACTGAAATTTTTTGTGTGCTATCCAAGGGTGGGTGATCAATCCCCCAAAAAAAAAAATTTCCAAAAATACCCCGGAAGGGGGTGCCGCACGTTAATTGATGCAGACGAGCCCACTACGTGCAGTTTTTCTACAGCTGATCGTGTATTTTCAACCGCACCGGAGATCCAGGAACCCGATCGTCGATCCGTCTGCATCAGTGGAAAGCTTAATCGAAGCCCCACAGTTTTGGTTTTTATTTTGTTTCGATCCGATCCACGGATCTTTAGTTATTTCAGTTTTTATTTCTGGTTTGGGTAGGTGCGAGCCATGTTCGCATCCGGTTCGAGCCACAGATGCCGAACTGACTCATTTCCGTGTTAGAGTCTTAGCCGTAGGATCCTAAATGAGATTAAATCTCAGTGGATGAGATTCCAAGAGAAACCAAAAATCCCAAAAACCCACCCGACCGGTCCTCTCTCTCTCTCTCCCGCGGACACCCGACTCTCTCTCTCTTCCGCGGTCTTCTCTCTCTCCTCCCGCGCGTCTCTCTCTTTCTTTCCTTTTTCTTGTGCTCTCTTCGATTGTTTCATCCTCTATTAATACTAAAAACCCTAATTGAGAAGGGGAGATGAATAGATGAATTGAAACCCTAGAAACGGAGAAGCGGCTCGCTTGTTCGGTTTATCTTTTCCGACGAATTCCTCCTTGCTTCTCAACCTTTTCTTCCTTCGCAAGCTTCTACCCCGTCGCCTCGCTATTCATCCTCGGCTTCACGGAAGATCGACGTGGAGTTTCTTCTTCTTCAAGATCATCGTCTCGGCTTCTTCACCCCGTCTTCTGGATCACACCTCCCCCTTCCGCGCCATTCCTCTGCAACACGGAGTATCGGAAAGCTGCCGGCATTGACCTCAGCACGGTTTGGATTATCCTCAGAACTTTCATGTGATATTTCCCTTTCTTGCAACCGGCCTTATTGCTGATTTCATTGTAGGAACCCTAAAATTCTGTTTTCTCGAGAGTCTCATCCATTAGGTTTATTCGTTTAGATCTTTGATTGTTATTGAGACATTGGCTTTTTATTTGAGATTATGTTATTCAGAATTGCTGGAATTCAGTTATATTAATCTGAAATTAAGTCTCTTCTTGTCAATTTTATTATCTCGTTGAGTTAAATTTGTTTGGGAATGAATGGTCGATGAAACGTGATTATAAGCATTGCTGAAATTTATTGATACATGCTGAAATCTGATTTTTATTGTTAAATTCTGCACTTGGATTCATTTAAGCATTCCGCATCGCATTTAGTTGATATCAGATCGCGTCAAGTTGGTATCAGAGCGCACTAGTCGTCGCGTCCTTACGCAACGGCCGGTCCTCTCGCATCATTCGCATCTTCTCGCGTTTGCTGAAATTTTTTTTTATTTACCTTCTTTCATTTTAGTTTTGTACCCTGCATTAACTAGTCACACGCATCGCGTGAACGCATACATTTTAGGACCATCCCTTTTTTCTCCCGAGTGAATCGATAGCATCCACTAGGCAATCTAGCATGGCAGGATCTTTGCCACCCCGCACTTGGCACGATGCCTTCATAAGGCAACAGGAACACATGGGTAGGCTTCAGACCCAAATAGAAAAATTGACCTTGGCCGTCACCAAATCCCAGAATCCACCTCGACCCCATCGGGAACACAGGACTAGAGCGTCGCCAGGGCATAGTGAGTTAGACCTAGAGTCAGGAGGAGCCAGCGCCAGTTCCTCTAATGGATCTGATAGGCGGAATAGCAGAACTCCTAGGAGATCGAAGTCCCATTGGGGCTGGGATCAGAGCATCAACATAGACATTCCTGAGTTCGGGGGTCGGATGGATCCCGAAGAGTTTCTAGAGTGGGCCGAGCATATCGACCGGTATTTCGAGTGGAAGAAAATTTCCCGCGACAAACAAGTTAAGTTTGTCAGTCTTAAACTGACAGGTCATGCACTGGTTTGGTGGAAACAGTTGCAGACCGCTAGGGGTAGAAAAGGAAAAGATAAAATTTCCACTTGGACCCACATGAGGGAAAAGCTGCAACGGAAGTTCCTCCCTTCTGATTCCAAACAAAGTGTGTTCCAGAATTCGTCCTCGAAAGTATCCGAGCGCACTAGTCGTCGCGTTAGGGAAAAGAGCACAAATCTGATGGCAAACTACGTGCAGATCAGCCAAAACAGAAGTTGCCAAAACCTGCGACAAGAGCACGAATTAGTAGATCAGCCAGGACACAAGTCAGCCGATTGTCCTCAACGACAATTCAACCCACAGACAAATCTGGCGGACAATGACAAGGAAGAGGACAGTCATGGGTCTGAGGGCGAACACGTCAATGAGTTAGTCTTGGGGGAAGATGATATGACTGCACCACTGCTGGTTATTCACCAGTCTCCATCACCCCATGCACCTAAGGCTCTTCTGAATCAGAAACATTCCATACCCCCATTCGCTGATTATCTAGTAGGGTGTTCATCTGGTTCACTAGCAATTGAGAAGGGATTAGACAACATTTTGCATTCCATTGCATGCACATCGCATTTAGAGTCTGTAGGCATTCATCATTTGCCTGACCTCCATACATTCATAGATCATTCATATGTGCATCCATATTGTCATCCAAGTGTTGAATTAGGCAATAACGACGATTTTGGCATGTTTGATCACTTTTCGATGCAAAATACTTATGAATCATGCGTTCAAATTTCAGACAACCCATCATTTTTAATTTTTCGAAATCATAACAAGTGGCATGATGAGTATTTTAATTTCTCATTTTTTTCACTGAATCCCGACAATGATTGCATGACATATCTTCGTCATCTAGAATCCACTTGTTTTGCACCGTGCGCAGGCCACCTCGAGCACCACATAATGCACCCGCACCCCATGGCCTTCCAAATACACCATTGCCTATTGCGCAAGCCGATGACCCGCAGCACATTATGCTCCCGCGGCCTTTCTTTTCACATGTCATTTGAATTTCATGTCAACCCGAATTCCTATTATCACATGAAATTATCTGAGTCTTTTGACGATCTTATCGTGCCGCGGAGGATGTTGGTGTTGACTTTCAGGTCTTCGCTTGGCGTCAAGGGGCAGGGGATACGAGATGGAGTTGCTGCATACTTGAGGTGGATTACTTGGCCACCAGACCCGGGAGAGCAGTTCGAGCGGATTCAGCGGCTGCCGATACTACCAGGAGAGCCCCCGCCGGATCCAGGACCTTGCTCGACAGGAGTCGAGTTCTTTTGAGTCCGGGGGACTTGATGCAGACGAGCCCACTACGTGCAGTTTTTCTACAGCTGATCGTGTATTTTCAACCGCGCCAGAGATCCAGGAACCCGATCGTCGATCCGTCTGCATCAGTGGAAAGCTTAATCGAAGCCCCACAGTTTTGGTTTTTATTTTGTTTCGATCCGATCCACGGATCTTTAGTTATTTCAGTTTTTATTTCTGGTTTGGGTAGGTGCGAGCCATGTTCGCATCCGGTTCGAGCCACAGATACCGAACTGACTCATTTCCGTGTTAGAGTCTTAGCCGTAGGATCCTAAATGAGATTAAATCTCAGTGGATGAGATTCCAAGAGAAACCAAAAATCCCAAAAACCCACCTGACCGGTCCTCTCTCTCTCTCTCCCGCGGACACCCGACTCTCTCTCTCTCTTCCGCGGTCTTCTCTTTCTCCTCCCGCGCGTCTCTCTCTTTCTTTCCTTTTTCTTGTGCTCTCTTTGATTGTTTCATCCTCTATTAATACTAAAAACCCTAATTGAGAAGGGGAGATGAATAGATGAATTGAAACCCTAGAAACGGAGAAGCGGCTCGCTTGTTCGGTTTATCTTTTCCGACGAATTCCTCCTTGCTTCTCAACCTTTTCTTCCTTCGCAAGCTTCTACCCCGTCGCCTCGCTATTCATCCTCGGCTTCACGGAAGATCGACGTGGAGTTTCTTCTTCTTCAAGATCATCGTCTCGGCTTCTTCACCCCGTCTTCTGGATCACACCTCCCCCTTCCGCGCCATTCCTCTGCAACACGGAGTATCGGAAAGCTGCCGGCATTGACCTCAGCACGGTTTGGATTATCCTCAGAACTTTCATGTGATATTTCCCTTTCTTGCAACCGGCCTTATTGCTGATTTCATTGTAGGAACCCTAAAATTCTGTTTTCTCGAGAGTCTCATCCATTAGGTTTATTCGTTTAGATCTTTGATTGTTATTGAGACATTGGCTTATTTATTTGAGATTATGTTATTCAGAATTGCTGGAATTCAGTTATATTAATCTGAAATTAAGTCTCTTCTTGTCAATTTTATTATCTCGTTGAGTTAAATTTGTTTGGGAATGAATGGTCGATGAAACGTGATTATAAGCATTGCTGAAATTTATTGATACATGCTGAAATCTGATTTTTATTGTTAAATTCTGCACTTGGATTCATTTAAGCATTCCGCATCGCATTTAGTTGATATCAGATCGCGTCATTAATGCCGCACGTTACCGGCCGCAATGTATCACTACTATATATATATATATATATATATATATATATATATATATATATATATATATATATATATATATATATATATATATATATATATATATATATGTGTGTGTGTGTGTGTGTGTGTGTGTGTGTGTGTGTGTGTGTGTGTGTGTGTGGGTGGGATACGTTTTAGAAGCTTCATCGTGAATCTCCTCTCCAAAGATCTTATGGTGGGCTGCCTCAATACTCAATAGCCTTTAGGCCCTCTACCACAACCTGGAATGCTTCGACAAATCCTACCTCCATGGTTTACACTCCAGCCAAATCTGAACAAGACCGACGGTCTCAACCATGTGTCATCCTCACCGATCTTCTCTCAAGACACTATTAAACCCCAAGCTGAAACTAGCTAAGAAGAAATATTACAAGTACAACGAGTCGATGACCCGTCACAATTATAATATTTCCACTTAACTGGTTTTAGCATATGACTTGCAGGTTTGGATCAAACAAAGACAGCCCAATCCACTCCCAAACAACACTTTTGTCACCTTATTAGTGATGGAGAATGGGAATACATTTGGGGTATATATATAGCCCAAAACCACCAACTCTCACTTGAATCCAATGCACCAGCCATAGTTATCAAATCGGGCGTTTTTTTGAAAAAAACACATATAAAACTCGTATCGATCCGAAGTCGTAGCAAACAGGAAAAAAAACTCATTTTTTTGAAAAAAAAAAGTCTGTACACCTTTTACATGCGTTTAAAACGAAAAAAAAACGCGTATAAAACAGATCGGCTTTGGTTCGGGTTTAAATTAGGTTCAGGTTTAATTTTGTTCGTGCTTAATAAATGCATATGCTATATGTTTTGAACTTTTGATTACTTAAAGTTGGAAAATGATATATATATATATATATACTTGGTATAATTTTTAAGATTTTTTTGTTTTTTTTGATGTTTTCATGTTTTTTTCCCGTTTTTTCCGTTTTCATCATATCTTTCCGATTTTTTCCCTTGCCGTTGTTTTTTTTAGTTTTCCGACATGGTAACTATGGCACCAACCCAATCCCGATACAGGTTCGGTATCGTCCGTATCGATTGATATCTATCGGTATCGACCGATACGGCCCTATTTCGGTTTCGAAGGGGGGTATCGGTTTGGTTTCAATCGGAAACGAACCGTACCGGTTGGAACAAATCGATATCGGTCGAATTTTAAAACCATAATCATAAGTACCTTAGCAGAGGCATAGCATAGCAAGCAATAGTTCTACTTAAAATGTTCTTATTCAAAAGTTTTCAAGGAAAAAAATACATTACCCACAATATATCCCATCTCAATGCTAATTAACAAAATAAAGTTTTTTTAATATAACTAATTAGACTAGGCACGAGCGCTTCCACAATTATCAGCCATATCCATGAACCAAAAAAAACATCTATTTTCTATCTTCGCTCCCTTTCTCTCCTCACCCCCAAATTTTGGAGTCCTCTTATTCCAAATTTCGGTGTGAGTCACGTTCAGACTTCCACGGGAATTATCCCAAGATTGAGTGAAGGAAAGAGGATGTGTTAGGGTGAAAAGGATTGTCAATGGGTTTATCAACAAGCGGGAACATCTTAACTCAAAAAATGATCAAGGTTCACCCTCCAACTAGCTTTTAAGAGCATCCGCAATTGCCCGGCATATCCTCAAAATGGGGGTGACGGCTCATCCAACTGTCCTGCATACCCACCTTCATATTTGCAACCATCCGGATTTGCCTCTAAATATGTAGGTGTTGGCAAATATGGATAGGCACCTCCAAAACACTATTCACCTTTGTATTGTACCTAAATAACCCCTCAAAAGGGAGGGTTTGGTTGGAGTTCACCCCCTCCAAAAGAGAATCTACTGCAAATTTGGAGCCATTGGCCTCCAAATATGCAGTCCCTGTTGGAGATGCTCTAAGGGTATGATATACCAACCACTGCTTTAAAACTCGAAAGAACTAGGTCAAGTTGGACCGAGTCAACTCAACTCGGCCACATTTTGAGTCGAGTTATTTGATTGAGTCAGACCGAGGTGAGATAAAACTCAACCGAGTGGAATCGAGTTAACTCGACTCAATTGGCTTTTGAGTAGAGTCCGAGTAGGAATAAAACTAGGCCGAGTTGAACCGAGTTTACTCAACTAGGCTGGCTTTCAAGCTGAATCCGAGTTTCGAGTTTTTTGACACTAGTACCGACAACTACGATGACCCAAACTCAACATATACATCAAAATGCCACTCGAAATATGACGTGCATGCGTAGGCTTGAATGAATTTGGGCAACCCAGCTCAACAAGTAAAACATCCAAAGCTTTCAAGTAGGTCCAAAGTTCAAAACAAAGAAGCATAAGAAAGCTAAAATTGAGATCTGCAAAAGTGCATATCTAAAACCAATTCCCGAAAGCATTATACCAAGTAAAAAAACAAAATAATAACTAATTTACAATATGATGTCAAGTTGACTCTACATTGTTAACAGGTTTCATTTTACTTGTAAATTGTTATAGTACAAATATGTCATATTATCTTTTTGTACGTTGAAGCAAATTCATGCAGCTGACAAAGTATATAATTAACGAGAAAGGCCCTAAGTGGTGGGAAGTATAAAATTTGATGGATCAAAGATGATTCAGGGGATAGGCACAATTCCAGTTGTCGGCATCACTGATTTCTAGGCTCGTGTGTTGTTGTCGTGAAGCCTACTGCTTACCAAGAAAACAAAGAGCGTGCCAGCAACAAAAACTAAATCCTTGAATAGAGTCCTCTATTTACTTGTAAATTGTAATACTACATATATGTCAAATATTATTCTATCGTACATATAGGCAAAGTCATGCAGCTGACAAAAAATATAATTAACAAGAAAATGCTATGTCGTGGAAAAGTTTAAAATATGACGGATCAAAGATGGTTCAGGGGATACACAGTTCCAGATGTTGGCACCGCTGATTTCTAGGTGTATGTGATGGTGTTGTTAGGCCTACTGCTTACCGATAAAACAAATAGCGTGCCAGGAACAAAAACTAAATCATTGAATACGGTGTCTAGCACTCCATAGTAAATTTGCTTCAAAGAATCACAGATTTAAGCAATGTAAAAGATGTCATTGGGCACATACGGTGACAGTAATCTCATGCTGACGGCGATATGCTTCTGCAGAGGAACCACCACCCATATCAGATGATCCATGGCCTCTCACAGATGTCCTTGAATTCTGCACACTATGCCCGTGAACTTTCGTACTCTGATGCTGAAAAAATAATTACTTTGCAATTCAGCCATCCCAGGAAGTAATAAAAATTTTACCAATTAAATCATTTAGTAAACATGACACTCAACAATTCACTATCATAAACTACGGATGTGACTGATTTATTCATATATCTGCCTGCCTATTCTAAATCAAGGCAGTGTTTCAAGCTTCTTTCCAGCAAACAGTTTTCATAGCCGATAAATAAGTAGCTGCATGAAAAATATAACCTAACACGTGATGTACATCACACTAGAGGGAAACAATCACATCATCAAGTTGATAACACGGTATTGTGTGAAGAACACAGAACACAAGGACTATCAAATAGATACCAAAAGAAGGAACCAAAAGGATCGCCAATTTCGGCCAAAAGGAAGGTAAGCAACCGTTGAAATGCCCAAGGAAACTTGGATGTTCTGGTGCAGGGAAAAGGTATTCCTCATGTCCTTTGTGGATTGCTCCTCAGCTACCATCGGGTCTTGTTGGATATCCAGGACTTGACCATCCATTAGGTGCCCCGGAGGGTTAATATCTGTGCGGACTGGTGGGCACATTCGGCGCACCATGTCCGTAAGCAACGTCACTTTCCCAACCGGTCGACCCACATCAACGTTATTGAAAATAGAAGATTTTGTACAGCATGTTAAACATGTTAGCTAACGACTGAAGTACCACGCCACAGAAGAGTGATACCTGATGGCTTCTTGACCCGGCATGCCGACCATCGTCATCGTTCGAGCTGCGTCGTTGCTGCTGCACCTGCACGGAGGAGCTTATGGCCGCCACCGGGGGCGGGCCTGGGGGTGGACCGGGGGGCGGGGGAGGGAGGGTCCCGGAGACAGGCCGGTCGTACTGGGTGACGTTGGTCTCGGGATTCCAGTAGTAGAGGTACCCAGTGCTCCCATCGATAAGCCCCTTCCAGGGCTTTGGGAGGGTAGGGTCATCGGGGGCGTAGCGGGGCCCATTCGATGCCACGGCAGGGGCCATGCTCGGACTATCCGATCGAAGGATGAGGCAGTGAACCAATTGACTGATTGATCGCCTCCTCTCCTCGCAGGAATCAGCTGCCAAAGATCCAAGAAGAATAATTAACAAAAAGAATAGCCAATTCAGGAGAAAAAATTCGATCTTTACGCGCCACAGAAGGAATCGATGAAACCTGGAAAGCAGACAGAAGATCGGAAGGGTCGATATGATTGCTAGGGTTTTATTGTTCCGGGAGGGACCTAGATCTGCGGGTAGTGCAAACCCCAGATCTCATGCCCCCCCCTTCCGCCGAATGATAATTGGGGGAAAAAAAATTTTGAAACACGGAGAGAGATTGATCAAAATTACCCCCAATAATCGATTCCGATGGAGAGAGATTTTGACGCTGCTTCACGGATCTGATGGGATGGAAACCCTAGCCCCTGACCCTGTGTTGTGTAAGCTTGCAGAGGCCCCGGAGCAAAGAGCGCCCCTTTTCTCTCCCTCCGGTGCCGTCACCGTTTGGGGCTTTATAGAGAAATCGAGAGGCTCAAAGCGCTCCGCGGTTTGACCCATGTGACTTTCATACAGGTGGAGATTAAGATTCGGCCACCGTTGATGAAATGTGTCCGGCATGTAGAAACCTGTCATCTCTGGGACCGTAAAATGAGTCATGGACTAAGAGCAACTCCCAATTAGGGTTGGCACCTGTGAGCGCGGAAAAAGATACGGATCGTCTTTATTGCGGATCACACGAGATTACAGAGTGCGCCGGGACCCGGGGGCTCGGGTATGGCGAGTCCGGGTGCGGCGAGTGTTGATCAGGAGATTGTGGGAGAGATCCTCTGGAGGGTCCCTTTGATCCGCGTCTCCACGTGGTATTCGTGCGAGAGCTCTGAAGGGGTTGCCCGGGACAGAGGTCTTTACAGGGTGAGGGTTTTTGAGAGGCTAAGGAGTTTCCGCCGTTGATTTTGTCCCGTCCGTGCTTCGCGCTTTCTCGGCTAGGGAGGCTTTGGGCTTCGTTCCTTGGTCTTCGTGTCTTCCTCGATCCTTGCTCGACCTCGGCGTCCTTGATCGTCGGTTCGCGGCGTCGATCGTGTTTTTGGCGTCAGCTTTGGCTTTAGCTTTCGGCTTTGGCGTTGCTTTGGCGTGGCTCTGGCGTTTGCTTTGCTTTGGCGCTTGCGCTTGAACGTAGGCGGGTAGAGGCTTACGATGCTTTAGTTCTTCCGGACTTCACGTCGTATCGGCTAGAACGTGCGGTGCTTTGCTCGTGACCGTCGTAGTTGCTTGGCTTTGGCACGTGCGTTGCTTTAGCGCGGGCTTTACCGGTGCGTTTGCTTTGGCTTCTTGCATTGGCTTTGGCTTTAGCTTTGACTCGATCTTCTTCTCGAACGGCGATGGCTACTTTTTCAGGGCTTCTTTATTCTTCCGGCTTCCTCGACGGTTGTAGCGTCGGCTGGCTTCTTCTCCGGGCGTATTTGGCTTGATCGGAGTTGAAGGTTTCTTGTGGAGATGGTGGGTGTAGCACCGATCTCCGTGCGACGGTTGTAGCGTCGGCTTTTCTTGATGAAGACGGTGGGGGTAGCACCGATCTCCGCACGACGGTTGTAGCGTCGGCTTTTGTTGACGAAGACGGCAGGCCGGGGTAGCACCGGCTTCAGGCCTTCTTCTCCCGGCTTTCTTCTTCGTGCGAGGAGTCGATGCCTTTGTTGAAGACGACGGGTGTTGTCGGCTTCGCCCTTCTTCTCCGGCCTTTGCTTATGGCGTTGTGGGCATTGAAATTAGCCCACGGGTCGAACCCGATTTGCACACGTAAAATAGGCCCGCACTTAACGGCCTACGGGTCGAACCCGACTCGCACACACAAACGTGGCCCACGCGCAACGACCCACAAGCGCAATGTGGCCCACGCGCAACGGCCCACAAGCGCAAATCTGGCCCACGCACAACGGCCCACATGCGGAAATCTGGCCCACGCACAACGGCCCGCATGCAACTCGGCCCACACGCAACGGCCTGCATGCAACTCGGCCCATACACAACAACCCGCATGCGAAATTGGGCCCGCACACAAACGGCCCACATGCGCACTCGGCCCGCGTGCAAACTCGGCTCGCGCGCCGCAGCCCAACTCAAAGTAAGCGGGTCCCACCGGACCCGCTACCCGAACACAAAGAGGGGGGCCCACCGGCCCCCCTTCTAGAAAACCGTGCCCCCCTCCTCATGGAGAGGTGGGGCCGACCATAAAGGAAAAGAAAAAGAAAAAGAAAAAGAAAAGAAAAGAAAAGAAAAAGAAAAAGAAATAAAAAAAACCGCCTCGATGCGGGGGGAGGTAGCGTGGACGTCTACGCAGCCGTAGATCCGCGACGATCCCTCGATCCAACGGACAAGATGACGTTGTGTCGCCATCCGATCCAAAAGTACAACAAAAAAAATAACAACTCGATCTTTAAAGATCGAGTCACATCTAGCCCATAACCACCCCAACTAAAAAGGAGGGGATCGGGTTTGTTTCCTTGGATAAAGGAACAATATCCTGATGGTTATGGGGGGAGATATCGGATGAAACAAAAAGATTTCAGATTTATCTCCCCCAACCGCTCCCCTTTGCCTATAAATAGAGGGGGTGGGGGAAGGCATCAAGGGTCCGAAAGCTGAAGACGAAAGAGCTCCGTAAGAGAAGCTCCAACGCTCGAAGACCGAAGGCTTCACGAGGCACGACAAGCACGTCCTACGGGAATCCTTGGCCCTTCAAGTCCTCATCAACGTGAAGACCTTGCACTCGAAGATCAAAGCTTCGACTCCTCGCACGAAGAAGAAAGCTTGGAGAAGAAGACCCAGAGTCGTCATCACCCCGACTGCTCCAACGATCTTCATCAGCTCCGAAGACGCCATAAGCAAAGGCCGGAGAAGAAGATCGAAGCCGACAACACCTGTCGTCTTCAACAAAGGCATCAACTCCTTGCACGAAGAAGAAAGCCGGAAGAAGAAGGCCTGAAGCCTGTGCTACCCCTGCCGTATTCGTCAACAAAAGCCGACGCTACAACCGTCGTGCTGAAGCCGGTGCTACACCCGCCGTCTTCATCAACAAAAGCCGACGCTACAACCGTCGCACAAGGATCGGTGCTACCCCCGCCGAAAAGCCAAGACGGACGCCACAACCGTCGAGGAAGCCGGAAGAATAAAGAAGCCTTAAAGAAGCAGCGCCAGTCGTTCGAAAAGAAAATCGAGTCAAAGCTAAAGTCAAAGCCGACGCAAGAAGCCAAAGCAAACGCACCGGTAAAACCCGCGCTAAAGCAACGCACGTGCCAAAGCCAAGCAACTACGACGGTCACGAGCAAAGCACCGCACGTTCTAGCCGATACGACGCGAAGTCCGGAAGAACTAAAGCATCGCAAGTCTCTACCCGCCTACGTTCAAGCGCAAGCGCCAAAGCAAAGCAAACGCCAGAGCCACGCCAAAGCTACGCCAAAGCCGAAAGCCAAAGCCAAAGCTGACGCCAAAAACACGATCGACGCCGCGAACCGACGATCAAGGACGTCGAGGTCGAGCAAGGATCAAGGAAGACACGAAGACCGAGGAACGAAGCCCAAGGCCTCCCTAGCCGAGAAAGCGCGAAGCACGGACGGGACAAAATCAACGGCGGAAACTCCTTAGCCTCTCAAAAACCCTCACCCTGTAAAGACCCCTGTCCTGGGCAACCCCTACAAAGCTCTCGCACGAATACCACGTGGAGACGCGGATTAAAGGGACCCTCCAGAGGATCTCTCCCACAATCTCCTGATCAAAAATTTGTAATATCGTGTGATCCGCAATAAAGACGACCCGAATCTTTTTCCGCGCTCACAGGCATCTTCGGAGCTGATGAAGGTCGTTGGAGCAGTCGGGGTGACGGCGACTCCGGGTCTTCTTCTCTAAGCTTTCTTCTTCGTGCGAGGAGTCGAAACTTTGATCTTCGAGTGCAAGGTCTTCACGTTGATGAGGACTTAAAGGGCCAAGGATTCCCGTAGGACGTGCTTGCCGTGCCTCGTGAAGCCTTCGGTCTTCAAGCGTTGGAGCTTCTCTTGCAGAGCCCTTTCGTCTTCAGCTTTTCGGACCCAACGACGGTTGTGACGTTGGCTTCTTCTCCGGGCGTGTTTGGCTTGATTGGAGTTGAAGGCTTCTTTTGGAGATGGCGGGTGTAGCACCGATCTCTATGCGACGGTTGTAGCGTCGGTTTTTGTTGATGAAGACGGCGGGGGTAGCACCGATCTCCGCACGACGGTTGTAGCGTCGGCTTTGTTGGTGAAGACGGCAGGGGTAGCACCGATCTCCGCACGACGGTTGTAGCGTCGGCTTTTGTTGACGAAGACGGCAGGGGTAGCACCGGCTTCAGGCCTTCTTCTCCAAGCTTTCTTCTTCGTGCGAGGAGTCGACGCCTTTGTTGAAGACGACGGGTGTTGTCGGCTTCGATCTTCTTCTCCGGCCTTTGCTTATGACTTCTTCGGAGTTGATGAAGATCGTTGGAGAAGTCGGGATGACGACGACTCCAGGTCTTCTTCTCCAAGCTTTCTTCTTCGTGCGAGGAGTCAAAGCTTTGATCTTCGAGTGCAAGATCTTCACGTTGATGAGGATTTGAAGGGCCAAGGATTCTCGTAGGACGTGCTTGCCGTGCCTCGTGAAGCCTTGGGTCTTCAAGCGTTGGAGCTTCTCTTGCAGAGCCCTTTCGTCATCAGCTTTTCTGACCCTTTGTGCCTTCCCCCACCCCTTCTATTTATAGGCAAAGGGGGGCGGTTGGGGGAGATATGGCTGAAATCTTTTTGTTTCATCCGATATCTCCCCCCATAACCATCAAGATATTGTTCCTTTATCCGAGGAAACAAACTCGATCCCTTCCTTTTTAGTTGGGGCGGTTACGGGCTAGATGTGACTCGATCTTTGAAGATTGAGTTGTTATTTGTTTTGCACTTTTGGATCGGATGGCGACACAACGTCATCTTGTCCGTTGGATCGAGGGATCGTCGCGGATCTATGGATGTGTAGACGTCCACGTCACGTCCCCCCGCATCGAGGCGGTTTTGATTTCTTTTTCTTTTTCTTTTCTTTTCTTTTTCTTTTCTTTTTCTTTTTCCCTTTCTTTTCTTTTCTTTTATGGCCGGCCCCACCTCTTCATGAGGAGGGGGGCACGGTTTTTAAGAGGGGGGCCGGTGGGCCCCCCTCTTTGTGTTCGGGTAGCGGGTCCGGTGGGACCCGTTTGCTTTTGAGTCGGGCCATGGCATGCGAATTGAGTTCGCATGCGGGCCGAGTTCGCATGCGGGCCATTGTGTGCGGGCCAAGTTTCGCGTGCGGGCCCATTTTATGTGGGCCGGGTTTCGCATGCGGGCCGTTGTGTGCGGGCCAAGTTTCACATGCGGGCCGTTGTGTGTGGGCCGGGTTTCGCATGCGGGTCGTTGTGTGTGGGCCAGATTTCGCATGCGGGCCGTTGTGTGTGGGCCAGGTTTCACATGCGGGTCGGGTCCATCCGTGGGCTAATTTCGGTGCCCACAGCATCATCAAACCAGCACACCCAAATCGCACCGCAACGCAATAGTGTATCATTATATAAAATCAAAACCACACCATACGGTACAGTATGATGCGATACATCGTGATTTATTATTATAATGATTAAATGGTGCGATTTTATACAGTTTTGGTCAAAACTGAAACCGCACCGCTATATCGAAACCGAAAACCAAAGACGCATCCCCAGTTGTTTGGATTCGTAAACACGGCGGCATCACAATCATCCAATGACAACAACCCATAAGCGATGAGCTATGTGGCTTGGGGCTCCCAATCTGGAATACGACCCTATAAGGGGAAGTCAAAATGCCCAGACTTATCCCATAATTACTATAGTGCTACAGTAAATGAGGGTTTGATTTATATTATATATAGATATAAATTTTACTAAGGCCCTCACTTTGATAGGCCACCCTAATTCTATAAAGATTAATTGTTAACGATGCTTGGCAAATTTGGAAGGTAAGACAAAAATATTTTGAAGAAATCACACAACAGCCATGCATAGTTGCTAGAAGAGTGTTAGCCACTACAAATGACCTGTTATGGCGAAAGGTTTTTCTTTTGATATTGTGAAGGCCTTCATCCACCGGCTCTAACATGCACCTTTGTAAAGTAGATTGCAATGTATTTCGGCGAAATAAAATTAAATTTTATTTTATTTTTTTGAGATCAGCAGGTGTCATGAAACCTTTCGGGCAATATCTCACTTCAAGATCGGACTAGTCCCTATAGGAGTGAAGCTTGACCCACTCGGCAATTCCCGCTTCACTCTTGGGTAAATCGAGGGGATGAGGAGTCAAACACACAACCTCCTCACCAATGTATTAGTTGCTTCGTCAACTCTCTTATCCTTCGGTGGGTAGATAAAATTAAATTTTGGTAATATAACTACTACAGTATTAGACAAGATTTGCACAAGTCAACAACTTGGCTTTTCCCTCCACCACAGCCAGTGCGACACTTGAACCACCACATCAGAGTCGAGTCAACCTTCCCTCAAATCTCTCCTACACAAGGACCTTCCCTCATTCATTTGCACGCGCGCACACACACACGCGCGAGAAGATAAAATATGAATGAGAGAGAACTCTCTATTACTATGAAAACTTACACTTCTCCGTGGTGAGGAGCAAATGAGACACCACCCCTATTTATAGGTTACATGGATGCACACTAATGACTAGGATTATGCCACCCATCACAACTCTAGATCTAATGGGCATAAACATTCTAGATTTCTATAATGAAGGATCCCAAAATGTTATACAAGCTATTTTACAATATACCAAAGCGTTACTAGGAACTAAATGAATGTAGGATGGATCCATATGATTATGGAACATTCAAAATAAACATTCGTTCTCCAAGCACTCTTCAGATGTTTGCTTGAATGCCTCGAGCGCTTAGCTCAGCGCAAGCGAAGCGAAATACAATAAGCATAACATTCTCCCTCACCTAATACAGCGACATTCTCATCATGCGCTCATCGAAGAACTCCTGGATCTATCTCTTGAAATGGAACAAGCTAGGTGTTTGCATGCTCCTAACTTGCCTGCCCATGTGGAAGTCCCTTCCACTTGATCATGTACGTTACGTAGGGCGACACTCCTCGACGATGGATAGTGCGGTAAACCAATACGACTTTCACTTCTTTTTTGAATGACGTAGTCATGGTTGTCGTGAGACGCTTTGATAGTCCTTGTGTCAAGACCTCCTTATCTTCATGGTATGCCTTTAAGCAGCTTGCATGAAAAGACATGATGAATCTTCAAAATGATAGGAAGTTTAAGCTTATAGGTAATTCCCCCCCACCTTCTTGATGACTCGGAGGGGACTTTCATACTTGCGAATCAAAATGTGTAACTTCATGAACACTTTGAACTTGCCTATTTGCATTTTCTTTAATTATATTTCCTACAAGCAAAATTCTTATTGCCAATCCACAATTCTGTTATTCATAAAAATGGTTGGTTGTGACTACATCTTGTTATCATAAAATATTAGCTACTCTAACCATAGTGCTCAATGTGCACAAGAGGGAGTGATGATGACTTAAAAAGACAAGAGATTCATGGAGGGATTGTGTGATTTTCGTCGAGAATCAACAAATTACGCTCGTTCTACATGCATCAATTGTTTGACTCAAGAATATACCTCATACATTCAATTACCTCTTTAATTAACTCCATATGAGTTAAATGTAGATAACTATGGAGTTGACTTTGGAACACATGTGGACTCAAAAATTAGCATAAAACCAAGGAGGATTAAATTTCCGGACAATGATGATTTTAGTTTAGAAAAAGATGCGAGAAGGATGTGGATGTTTTATAGAAAGATGAACAACTGGATGAATTAAGGAAGCATATTTTGGAATGTTATGTGATTGCTAGATATCATTAATCAGTACAAATGTTTCAACTGACTTAGTTGTAATATCATAATATAGAGTGATGAAAATGGGGTTGCACAAGGGTTTAAGGTTGATATGTGGTTGTATACTTTTGTATCTTAGTGATTAGCCCCATTGTTTCCCTCTCAAGCGGTCGCACGATTGAATCACGTACGGGTTTGTCTTACGCCTTATGGCATATAATATTAAAGTGGTGCCCCTGTGGGCAGAAACAAGACTCGGTCTTTGGCGAGGAAGAAAATACTTTACATGCCTGCAGTTGGCAAGTTTAAAACCATGGTCTCTCTTGTGAAATGGCACTTATAGGCGTCGCTCTAACCAGGACAAATATGTCCTCTTCGACGAAAAAGAAGAAGTTGAGATACGGTGGGAACGATGATATTTAGACATAGGCGAGTTTGATCATTCATTGAAGGATCGATATCTATGAGAGGGAGGCCAAATAAAACATGGAAATCAACTTTAGAGCATCTCCAACAGTCTCCTTAATCCTTCCTAGTGATCATTTGGGGAGAGATGGTCCTCCCTAAATAAAAGGGACCCACTTTTTGGGTGCAACTCTAGCTTACTCCCTATTATCTCCCTACTCTTTGGATTTTGTTTAAATTATGTTGAGCCCACCGTGTGCATTTTGTTGCATTTTGCTGAAATTATGCCAAGCACATCGTACGCAATGATTCAATTTTGTTCAAATTATGTCGGGCCTATCGATAACAAGATGCCGCCTCTCGCTACTGGAGCGATTGTTTTTCCCTCCCACTAGCTACAATGGCAAAGGACATTGGGATGACTAGCTGATGCGGGTGCTCTTAGTCATTATGATTTTAATCTCTAATAGGGAGCAAAGCTCCCCCAATAGTTAAACAAATTAATCGTCGACATTTGGGGAATCACCATCAGCCTCCCTAGATATGGTGAGCTAAAATGGCTTTGACCCCAACAATCAGTCAAAGTTATCCCCAAAGTAGTTGGTCTGGAGACCCAAGGTATCTTGGACTCCATACTAAAAAATAATATGGGCTATTTACTTTGGGAAGATCACTTTTTCCTCAAAATTTTCTCTAAGCCCTTGTTTGATAACCCAAAAACCTCATCCATCGTTCCACTTTTATGTGAAAAATAACATTTTTGATGTTTGGTAACACGTAACAGAGATACCATTGGCCCTTTTTTTTTCCTCAAAATTGCAGATTTGGATAGTGGAGCAACAAGCTCCGATGCTGATTTATATGAAATCCCTATCTGTGGTGTAACATGGCTTATGTTGTAATGCGGTGCAGCATACATTTGACAAACACTCGATTCTGATCGTGTTTCCTCTCCTCTGTAAGAGAAAACCCAAGAGCCAAGGTCACCTTGTATCGGCCTTATCTCCCACCGGCATGTGATTGTTACCAGTGAGTCGAATTGGTCTCCGGTCATCATTCGTTGGTTCGGCTTGATCTTCGATCGAGTTGTAATCGTTGCCGATGAGCCGATCTAATCTCCGGTCGTTATCCCTACATTGTACAAAGATTTTGACGATTTACATGGGGGTTCATCAAGTATATCATCTTGTTTCCAACATTCTGGCAATTTATAAACGGATTCATTAGGTTTATCATCCAAATTTCAATTTGTGGGTTTTACCTTTTAGGGACACTTTAGGGGATGATTATTTTAGTTTTAATTAAGTTTATTATAAAATGACTGTTATCTGAGGAGTGAGGATGATTACGGAACGCAAATATATAATATCTTGTCTTTATAATATTAAAATAATTAAAATATTTTGACTTTACAATGATATGTGCCGTTCAAACATATATGGATATGTTATACTTGAAAAATCATAACTTTTGGATTAAAATATACACGATATGATCAAATTGGAATGGATGTATATGTTATGATACATTTCTACATAAAATAACATATACGTTAGCAAACATTGAAAAAAAAAAAACATCCATATAATCCAGACATGCGTTATTAAACATGAATCATGATGATTGTTTTTATGGATCTGGAGATCCATGAAAACATCATCTGAGCAAGGGAAGAGGCCGCGATTGGGCGCCTAGGACCTGAAATAGAGATAGGGGTGCCCTTATCAATTAGCCAATGAGGCCTCTAGCATCCACGTGACATCACAACCGTTCATGGGTCTTCTTGAGCATGTCCGTCTGTCCGTTGAGAGCTACAGAAGAGAGGGAGATGGCTAGCGGCGGGAGCGAGGGGCGGTCGGCACAGACGCTGGTGGAGGCCGCCTTGGAAGTGCTGAGCACGGCGGATCCTGTGGAGAAGGCTCGGCTCGGCGATGCCACTGCCACGCGATGGCTGCAGGGTGCCATCCCCCTGCCCTATCGCCTCCACGGCGACCCCCCTGATCCGCCGGTCCCCGATCGGCCCGCCAGGCTCCCCACCGTACGTATACGCTCCCGTCCTTGCGCCCCGGATCCGATAGAGCTCGATCCTCTCATTCCAGAGCTCTGACCGCAGGTGAAACTGGTGCCCCCTCACCTGATGCCGAAGCTGGGCAAAGGAGGGAGCCTCCAGAGCCGGCTGGCCATCCTCCACAGCCTCGTCCACACCGAGAGCTGGGCCATCGACCTCTCCTGGGTGGGTAGTGTTCCAGTTTTCCGCCGTCTGTTTGGGTCTCAAACCCCGTCACTCTGCTGATTCCTCCTCCCTCGAATTGGGGCCGCTGCAGGACATCATCGCCCGCTTCGGTAGGCAGGAGTCGATGCCCCGGGAGTTCTTCACCGACTTCGTGAGGGTGGCCCAGGATGAAGGCCGGCATTTCACGCTGCTCGTCGCCCGGCTCCAGGAGCTGGGCTCTTTCTACGGCGCGCTCCCGGCCCACGACGGCCTGTGGGATTCCGCCATGAACACCTCCGGGAATCTTCTGGCGCGCATCGCCGTGGAGCATTGCGTCCATGAGGTATGCAACCTTTCTCAGCCTTCTTGATGCATCCACAATGCGGCATCCATAGTTTTCTTGATAACTTGGAAACCCCTCAAACTTTGCAGCAAATGTCTCGCCATAGTCAATAGTTTCCTGCTCCTTTGCAAATCCATAGGACACCAGGTGAGCTTTATAAATTATAACACCCATCGAAATATCTAAATGGGTTTCATCCTGAGTCTCTGTATTCAATGTAGTGGAGAAAAAGAAATATGGGAGGTTGATGAGGAACACATCGAAGAAGGGGGATAGGAGGAGGTGTGAAGGTGAAGAAATGGACATCAAGTTTAGACTGTGAGTGGAGCAAGGGACTCCCTAAAACCAGATGTCATACCTTAAGGTGCACAAACATTTCGCGTGCTCGGAGCCACACCAAAGGAACTCACTTTTAGATGATTATGTGGAGTGATCGATGCACTCACCTAGGAAAGAAGCATGGTAAGAAACCCGGTGTTATGGAGATACCTTGATATAGGAGCAATTGAATTCATACGTTCACAGGGTGGTGGAGATAAATATAGCTTTAGCTAAAAACTGACTAGGGTGGAGTTATAGGAACAAAAATAAGGAGTATTGGAAGAGAGTCAAGATGTCGATCATGCTTCCTCTCTAAGATTCAATTTTTATTTTGACGGGGCAACATTACATATGTACACCTTATCCCTTGACTCAAACTTGATCCGATTTGCATGTGGGTATTATCGGTGACAAGATAAAAACTTGTTCACTTGGACCCAATTCTGTCAAGTACGATGTGCGATATGTGCAATCTTGGATCACTAATGGCATATGTGATTGTGTAATCGCACAGCCACTTGTGCCATTTTCTTAATAAGTAAATTTACAAAAAAAAAATCGAATAATTCTAAATAATCCAAAAATTTTAAAATAATCCTAAACGAGTTATAATAAATGAGAACACATAAGTTTTATTTATCTCACTCAAAATAATCCTAAATGAATTATAATAAAAAAATGCATGCTCTCGTGCGTCACCCTCCTGAGACAATAGCTCATTTGTCTTAGCAATCCACATGTGATCTTCCTCTAGCTTCTCGAGATCGTAAAATCATGGGATATGTATTGCACGAACATTGGGTCGTTGAGCTTCTGCTCCAACTGATTATGTTTCTTCGTATGGAACTGCAACATTAATTTTTGAGTTAGAAACCTATCATATATTTCAATTTAATGATTAAACCAAAATTGCTAGATTGGTTTAGGGACCTTACAATCTCGAACATACTCTGATTTCTTTTGCAGTTTGAAGCAGTGCATGTGAGTAAGAATCTGTATGGTTAACTTCTTTAAGCTTGCATCCTCCGTGACTAGATCAACGCCATAAGGCGACCACCATTCAGTTGTAAATTTAACAGTAATTGTGATTACAGTCATTTGATAAGTTAGTGGACAATACATGTAAATTTTACTTGGGATTTTTTTTCCTCTATGTAGAATATTCATTTTTTTGGAGAGAAATGATCCATCCGCGTTCATGTACCGATTCAGTTGCGATGATATCTGATAAAGTTCATCCCTATCTAGAATCATCTTTTATAGGAGAACAAGAAGACAATTATATGAATAGCATCCACATATTTTAGTCTGGCTTTGAATAACAATGAGAGGTTAAGTATAAAGGCTGCCAAATATAAAGGAGTGGACATATAATTGTACTATTTTTTCTATAATATCTATAACATGCTTATAAATATGTGCTTTATATTCAGTATAATCTCTTATTTTTTTAGCATTTTCTAATGCAATATAAACATAACTGTTGGTTTTGCATCGCCGTCCGCTAAATCAGTGGGCAATGACTAGCGGTACCGAAACTACCAATACATTGGTCCAAAATGGTTCGAAAAGTATCACTAATGACCAGCCTCCCATTTGAAGCCTTTGACTAGGAGCCAGACCAAAATTTTCAACTTTACAGTCTTATAGATACTTTGCCGTCTGAGTCTTTTTTATTTAGTTTGCGTTGTAGCTCTAACTTTCATTTTGCTGGTGGATGTGTTGACACTCATTTTTGCATCCTAGGTGGATTCTCTGGTTGCTAGATCTTTTTTGGGAAATTACTACTTAGCCCGAATGCTTTACCGATTTCTTTTAACCAGAATGGTGTGTCCTGATCACAGCCGTGCGTTGAGCCCCGACCGGTGAATAACACTCAGCCTCGACCAGCAGGCAAAGCCTCAAAGGGACGCTGTGATTGGATGCCGCCTCATTCTGGTTGAATGTTCGGGTTAAATGCTCTGGCCGGATCGAATATAATTACTTTCTTTTTTGTAACTGCATTTAGCTGTGTCCTCATCTTTTTATGTTTTTAGCTGAATTACATTTTTTTTTCTAAATTTTGGTCTTTCTTGTTGTTTGCTTGTTGACACATTTCCCTAAAGACAGGCTAGAGGGCTCGATGTCCTTCCCACCACCATCTCCCGATTCCGCAAAGGAAGGGATGAACACACGGCAGAATTGCTGGAAACAGTCGTGTACCCGGAAGAAATCACACACTGTGCTGCTGGTGTCAAATGGTTCAGGTTTCTGTGTCTTAGGACACCTGCAGGATACGAAAGCTCGGTTCCCGGGTGTGTTCGATCATCGCAGAACCACACAAGTGGAGAGGAGCTCTCGAAGCAGAGACAGGGTGGCAATGGAGATGGCGACTCTGTCGACAGCCTGGAGCAAGCTTTCAGTGGCTTGGAAGCGGTAGGTAGTGGCGAGCACGGGGCGGTAGTTCGGGCTTTTCACGCCACCGTCAGAAGATATTTCAGGGGAGTGCTGAAGCCCCCGTTCAATGAACAGGCAAGGAAAGCTGCAGGCTTTGGACCTGAATGGTATGAACCCTTGGCTGTGAAAGAGAGAAACATGCCAAGCTTAAGGGCTTCACTTGGTGTAGTCTTGCCAGATGTTTTGTCAAAAACCCCAGAATGTTAGATCCTTCCAGTATGGTAAAACCTGTGGTGCTTCTTTTTAAGCTGCAAGGCTATTCTGTTTGAACTATGGAAATGGCTGTTAAGCTTTCTTGGTGTACTGTCTTCAGCATCTTGTTGTATAATCTATAAATCCTTATACTATGCAGCCATGCTTCTTTGATGTTTTTGTAATCTCTCTCTCTCTCTCTCTCTCTCTCTCTCTCTCTCACACACACACACACACACACACACACACACGTGCCATACAGAGGTCACCCATGTATCAGCACAAAGGCCCCATTAAGGGCAACAGAGCTGCCCTTAATAGAGCTTAGACCCAGCATGATCGAACAGGACCATGCGTGACAGGGATTAAACGTGACGCCATCAGAGATATCATCGCTTGGCACATGAGCATCTCACAAACAAGCTCAATAAAGCTCGTTTGATTACTAATCGAGCAAAGCCCAAGCCTATAGTTTAGGATCGTTTAATAAACGAGCCAAGCTCAAAGCAGAGCAAAGCTCGGCTCGCGAACATGCTTGTTTAGGGCTAGTGCGCTAGCTCGCGAATAGGGTCTTGAAAGGCTTGAATAGGCCTGACATATACATAGTCCATGCTTTTGACTGATTCTGGAGTTCGAGAAGCAGCTCAATAAGGGATCGTTCCAGTTAATTCGATCACTAATCAAAGCCTAGCCTGAAGTTTAAAGCAGACCAAAGCTCGGCTCGATTATTAAACAAGCCAAGCCCAAGCCTGAAGTTTAGACTCATTTAATAAACGAGCCAAGCTCAAAGAGACTAATCTTCAGAAATTAAAAAAAGGACAGGATAACAAAATAAATATGAAAACTCGTGATTCGAGATTGATCAGAGATCGACAACCTACAAGGACCAGACTTCTATCATTCAAACAACAATCTTTCGATAAGAGTCTGATAGGCTCAAATTAAATTTGCACTAGTCTTTCAGCAAGATGGCTCTTCAATTAATTGAAGGATGTAAATAAGAGCGAGCAATTCATGGCCAAAGGAAGTGCAACATATCGATCATGATGACGATCACCATGATCAATCGTCTTTGCTTGGAGCAATACAATGCAGAGTGAGATCAGGCGGGCGGGAGGGTTTTCCTGCGCAACTCAGCCGCTGGCTCCAGGCATAATAATCCAGCTCCATACGAAAGTAGACGTGTGGATCAACATTAGTGTCAGCTTTCTTTCTGATGAGCTTGTCGCGACTTCTGCTGCATCTGCTGGTACCTCGGAAATAGAAGATCGCGGAGCTGTTTCTCTGCACTAAGCTCAGAAGTGGCCTGAAATTGGAAGGCAATACCAATAAATCCCAACATGCATGAAGAGAATCTCGTAGCAGTTATGATTCGTAACGAAGATGGTAGAACCATGAATAATGTTGATGCACCATATGTACTTAGTACCAATGGACCAAGTATTGTACCAAAAAAAAAAGATGGACAAAGTATTTAGGAAAGTTACTTATCTCTCTCTTTTTCTTTTTTACAACGGCGGGTGTCACGAAACCTTTCGGCCTCGGACACCGTTCCACTCGGAAGTTTTCCTACGCACTCTTGGGTAACTCGAGCGGGGAAGGAATTGAACCCACAACCTCCTCACCAAAGCATTAGTTGCTTACCAACACTTGGGTAACTCGAGGAAGGAAAGAATTGAACCCACAACCGACACACTCGGAAGTTACTTATCTTTGCATCTTTGGCAACTAGCCTTCATCCAATAGAAGCATTTCTCATTGCAATTTCAAACTGGATATGTTACTTGGTGCAGGGGGCAAGGAGTACTTTTCTAAATCAAGGTGGACTGACAAAATGATCGGGCATGGCTTGATGGTTATGGTTATCCACTGAGAAAGTATCTGAAGAATCATGAGAATTGGTGTTGGGATGTGATGAGGACTCAATTAAATCCATATAAATAAAGAGATCATTCAGCAATATGCATACAGGTTTTTATATGAACTTGGAAGTGTCAATTAGCTAACATTGTATTCAATGTTTTTAACCAACAACAGGCTTAAGGATTTAATGAGATGTTAGGGTTTTGAAGAGATGAATGAATTGTTCATTCAATAAAGGGTACACATGTACAGTGTATATCTCTAACACCCACCCCCAAATTCACAGTGGATCACCCACTGAGAATTTGCTAAGAGGATACTGAAAGATCGCAGCAGTATGAGTTTTAAAGAAAACACCGACAAGCTGCTTAATAGACGACATGGAGGGAAGCGATAGAATATCTAGATAGAAACGACAAATGAAGTGGCAGTCAATCTCTACGTGCATCATTCGCTCATGAAAGACCGAATTACTACCAATATGAATATCGCTCCCGTTGTTTAAGTATAATGGAGTAGGAGCACTGAATGCAACACCCAGGTCAGAAAGAAACGGCGAAGCCAAATGACCTCCGCAATATTCTTGGCCATCGCACGATACTCGGCCTCATAATTGAGCGAGAGACAATAACTTGCTTCATGATTTTCCAAGAACTAAAAGTCACCAAGAAAGTCAAAGAAGCCATAGAACGTCAATCGATGGGATCACTAGCCTAGTCGGCATCTCAATAAGCAGATAGCTCTAGAGCAAAAAAGGCTAAAAATAGGAGGGAGCGGAGTGATGGTTCCACGTACATAGCGAAAAATGGGCAAAACAGCATAATAGTGGATGAAACGAGGCTCAATGACGAACTGGCTCACCATATAAACCACATGTGCTTTGTCTGGCATAGAGATGGTCAGATAGACAAGACCATCTAATTGCCGATACCAAGTGGAATCAGAAAGCGGCTCGCTATTAGTAAGAAGTAGTTTTAAATGAAGCTCCATCGGTGTATCAACAATGCAAGTATTACTCATGCATGCACCACAGACTAGATCGAAGGTGTACTTCTATTGAGATAGACAATACCCTTGAGGAGAAAAGGCAACCTCAAGACTCAATAAGCAGCATGGAGGGCCAAGGTCATTCATCTCAAACTGACGTTGAAAATGATACTTTAGATGATCAATGAAAGAAGTCTCACCATCGGTGACGATCATATTGTCGGACATGGAGTAGAACTGTCAACCGTGAGAAGAGCAGCACGTGAATAAGGCATAATCATGATAACTCACGATGAAGCCACCTCCAAAACTGCATAAAGAAACCACTCAAACCAAGCTCGAAGAGCCTGCTTGAGCTCGTAGATGGCTCAAAATGGTAAAAAAAATGGGCCAAATTTGTGGGTTTTTTTTGAAATTTTAACTTTAAGTCTTTTATAGTTGTGTATACATATTTACTTAAACGGTTTGAAGAAAACATACACTAAACACATAGTAAGCTTGCATGTACCATGATAACCAATGTGTAATACCAGTAAACTGGAAAAAAAAAAACACTTGATAATCACCATATATTTACATAAATTCGAAATTCGTTTGAAAGATGCCATTGGTTTTCGAGCCCATGTGATTTCAAAGGGAATCTCACTGAAAGTCACCGAAAGCCACCAAAACAGCTGACATCGAGGGTCCCACAACATCTAGTCGAAATTTCATCGAAATCTCGCCGAAATCTTACATTTCGATCGAAAATTTACTGGTTTAAAAATTCACCAAAAACCACCGAAATGTCTCGAAGTCACCCGAAATCCAGACTTTCGATGTTTCGCATGAGTGTTTCGTTTCAATAGCTGCCGAAACCAAAATTATGGACTGAAATTTTGGCATTTTGACCGAAATCTCAATCCATGATCTAAGCCATAGGGGCAAAGGTCTCCTCGTAATCGAGGTCATACTCCGATGTAAATCCACGAGCTACGTAGTTAAGGACATACTTCTGTCAGTTCTGTGTAAAGCCTCGAGCTACAAGACGGGCTTTGTGGCACGCCATTGAGCATTTCAGCCATCAAAGTGAGTCATGAGCTTCTCGATCGACAGTTGTTGAAGACCTTCCCCGGAGGCAGGGGAAGGAAATCCCAAGAGTGGGTTTGCTGAAATGCACGAATCTCATCTAGTATGGCTACCTGCCACTATAGTACCTGGACGGTCTCACGATAAGATTGGGGTTCTCGATGAGTATGGATGGCTGAAAGGAAGCATTAGAACTGAGAAGAAAAATTGTGTGTAGCAAGCCAACCATAACGATTAGGTGCGAACTGTGAACAAAGGGGTTCTCATGCACGGGATTGAGTCGGTCTCAGGTGCGAATTAAAGACCCATCGTAATGCACGTCGGGTAGATGTAACCCGGATAATTCACCTTAGGATCATCTCTCTCTCTCTCTCTCTCTCTCTCTCTCTCTCTCTCTCTCTCTCTCTCTCTCCTGTGTTCACTTTGTTTAAAAAATTCACATGCCTACTTAGTCGTATTTTGTCATTTTTAAGTTATGTATCACCTTCTTGTTTTTCGTTCGCGCACACACACACACAAATATATATATATATATATATATATATATATATATATATATATATATATATATATATATATATATATATATATATATATATATATATATATATATATATATATAGGGAAAAGGGAGCCTAGACCTGAGATGCAGCATCATTGCTGCACCTCAGGCGTTGTTTACCATTCTAGAAGTTTTAGAATTTGGTGATTTTTGATGGATGCGTTCTCTAGGGTAAGGTGATCATTCTCACAATAAATCAATAAATTCTAAAACTTCTAGGGTTATCAAATGTTCAAAACTTTATCGACCGTTCACTGTAATCGTTAATTTTGCCTAGCTCATTTGATGGCCCTAAAAGTTCTTGAATTTGCTGATTTTTGGTGAGGATGATCACCTTACCTTAGACAACAAACCCACCAAAAACCATCAAATTATAAAACTTCTAAAGAGGTAAACAAGCAAGAGATACAACAACGATACTACACCTTAGGTTTTAGGCTCCATGCTCTCATATATATATATATATATATATATATATATATATATATATATATATATATATAGAGAGAGAGAGAGAGAGAGAGAGAGAGTAGTGATACATTGCGGCCGGGTAACGTGTGGCTTAACGTCCGGCCACCCCCTTCGGCGGTATTTTCGGAATTTTTTTTTTTTGGGGATTGATCACCCACCCTTGGATTGGACACACACAAAAATTCAGCCCGATCCAAGACTTGTAGGCCGTCCAAATGTGTTGATCTTTTATCGGTCGTTCATTTTTTTTGCCATTTTGATCAATACATTTGGACGGCCTACAGGTCTTGGATCGGGCTGAAATTTTTTGTGTCCAATCCAAGGGTAGGTGATCAATCGCCAAAAAAGAAATTTTCGAAAATACCCCCGAAGGGGGTGCCGCACGTTACCCGGCCACAATGTATCTCTACTATATATATATATATATATATATATATATATATATATATATATATATATATATATATATATATATATATATATATAGTAGAGATACATTGTGGCCGGGTAACGTGCGGCCTTAACGTGCGGCACCCCCTTCCGAGGTATTTTTGGAAATTTTTTTTTGGAGATTGATCACCCACTCTTGGATAACACATACAAAAAATTTCAGCTCGATCCAAGACCTGTAGGCCGTCCAAATGTGTTGATCAAAATGACGACAAAAATGAACGGCTGATGAAAGTCGATCACATTTGAACGGCCTACAGATCGGATCGAGCTGAAATTTTTTGTGTGTGCTATCCAAGGGTGGGTGATCAATCCCCAAAAACAAATCCCAAAAATGTCCCGGAAGGGGGTGGCCGTACGTTAAGCCCGCACGTTACCGGCCGCAATGTATCACTACTCTCTCTCTCTCTCTCTCTCTATATATATATATATATATATATATATATATATATATATAGAGAGAGAGAGAGAGAGAGAGAGAGAGAATACGGGGTATGAGCGGACAGCTCACAGCTCATTTGGGCTGTCAGCTCACAGCCCTCCGATCTTGATCACCAGCCGTCCGTTTATAAAAAAAAAAATACACCCAACAACTGCCCCTCTCTCTCTCTCTCTCTTTCTCTCTCTCTCTCCTTCGCTGAAGCTCGTCCCCGACCCCTCCCGTCTCCGGCCCCGGTCCCCTCCGGCGCCCCCGGAGCCCTCTGGCGCCCCCGGTAGCGGCGACCGACCCCCGGCCCCGGGCCCTGCGCCCATCTCCGGCCCCGGTCCCCTCCGGCAATCCCTGGCAGCTGCGCCCGCCTCCGGCCCGGCCCCCGGCCCCCGACCCTTGCGCCGGCCTCCGGCGTCCCTGGCAGCTGCGCCCGTCCCCGACCTCCAGCGCCCCTGGCCTTGCGCCCGCCCCCGGCCCTGCGCCCCCGACCCCGGCTACGCGCCGTCCCCCGGCCGGATCCGGTGCCGGAGGGGGCAGCTGGAGCGGGAGGTCGGGGACGGGGCTGCTGCTGCCGAGGTCGGGGACAGGGCTGCCGCTCGCGAGAGGGAGAGGGAGAGGGAGAGAGAGGGGCAGTTGTTGGGTGTTTTTTTTTTTTATAAACGGACGGCAGGTGATCAAGATCGGAGGGCTGTGAGCTGACAGCCCAAATGCCCAAATGGGCTGTCAGCTCATACCCCGTATTCTATATATATATATATATATATATATATATATATATATATAGAGAGAGAGAGAGAGAGGCCCCCTATAGTGCACACCTTTGGTGCGATCTAAGCACTGTGGGCCGCCCGATTTACTTTGTTTGCCTGTGATGTATTGTTTGGACAGTGTATGCAACACACCCAAGCCAGAAAATCCACATGTTACAGTGCTTCACTGTATATGTTGCAGTCCTTCCAGTGCATATGTTGCCTTACACGGGCTGACCAGTACAGGCACGCTAACATCATATGTTGCTGTGCTCCGTGAAGGGCGTTGCGGTACTTCCAGTGCATATGTTTCTGGTCTGGGTCGCAGGGACTGGATCGCACCTTTGGTAAGCACTTGAGGGTATCTCTCTCTCCCTCTCTCTCTCTCTCTCTCTATATATATATATATATATATATATAGAGAGAGAGAGAGAGAGAGAAAGAGAGAAATATTAAAATGCGGCGTGCAGTGTCGCACCGCAGCCGTCTGATGCACCGCTGCGGTGCGTCGCACGCATCGCAGCGGTGCATCAGACGGCTGCGGTGTGACGCCGCAAGCATCGCACGCCGCATCCTAACACGCCTATATATATATATATATATATATATATATATATATATATATATATATATAGTCCCGATTCAGTGAGAAACCTACCTAGAGGTTTCAGAATTTAATGAAACTTGATGGGTGTGTTATGTATGACAAGTTGATCATCTTCACCAAAATTTATCAAATTCTAAAACTTCTAGGTGTAATAAATATGCTATTCAAATTTATGGATTTTATGGACGGTCGATAAATTTTCAAACATTTGATACCCCTATAATTTTTAGAATTTGATGAATTTTGGTGAGGATGATCAACTTGCCATACAGAGCATACCCACCAAGTTTCATCAAATTCTGAAACCTCTAGGTAGGTTTCTCACAAGGTTTGTCATATAAGCGGTTTCTCACTGGATCGGGACCATATATATATATATATATATATATATATATATATATATATATATATATATATATATATATATATAATCCCTCAAGTGTGATACACTTGGTGCGACCCAGACAAGTAACACATGCACTAGGAGTATTACAACATATGTAGCAGAGCATAGCAACATGTGAATGTTAGCGTGCATGCACCGCCCAACTCGCCCAGCCGTCTAGTGCAACATATGCAATGAAGCACTGCAACATATATATGTTAGCAAGCAAACATATGTTAGATGTGATGCATGCACCACCCAAACAATGCATCAGAGCTATACAAATTAAATCCAACGGCCTATAGGGAGCCAACATATGTTAGTTGTGATGCATGCACTGCCCAAACAATGCATCACAACCATACAAATTAATTCGAACGATTCACAATGCTCGGATCACACCAACTGGGTCGCACCAAAAGGATCCACTACAGGGGGACTCTTTCTCTCTCTGTGTGTGTGTGTGTGTATATATATATATAGGGGGATGCTTAGGTGCGGTCCGCAGCCGCCCGATGCACCACTCTGTGCATCGAATGCACGCAACTGGCGCATCGGACGGCTGCAGACCGCGGACCGCACCTAAACATATATATATATATATATATATATATATATATATATATATATATATATATATATATATATATATATATATATATCATGGTTTTAGCGTCGGACATTTAGAGCTTATCCAATTCGGTAGTAGAAGCTCACTGAGTTATCACAAACTGAAGGAGTTTTATCCCACCAAGTGGGTAGACTCCTTAGATGTGCATCTTGGAGGTGAGCCTCGTACCTTCACCACCTGTAGCTGATAGTAGTTATCGATTAGTTTTCATGTTATTTTTTTAACAATTTACGAAAATAAAATGGACAATGTGGACTCTATTGAGAATTTAGAATAAGATCTTTATTGATGTTGAGTAAGTGCTTAGTTAGTATAGTAGCTTTTTGGCTTGATACCAACTGTGGCAACCCCCAAATTCCAATATTATGTACTTAGTTCATTTTTTTCTAAAAGTTTTATAAAATAAACAGTTAACTTTGTCACAGCTGCTCCCCAGAGTATGTAAACTTGTCAGAAAGAATTTCAGTAGCCTTGCCTACTCTATTGAAAAAATTAATAGTTTTATGAATCTAATACCCACTCAGAGAATAAGTTCGTAACTGAAGTTACTTCAATAGTCTCATAACCATAATCGTGTTTTAAATCAAACCAACCCAGAACCATTCACCTCCATGTTTTCATTAAAAGAGAAGTGGATATTCCGAATTAAACTACTCTGTAGAATGTAGATAGCTAATTCACTATTCAAATAAACCCTAAACCCATCTCACCCCCCTATTTGGTCTCTTCCCCCTTTTTCCAAATTTGGGGAGTGAGACAAGTTCTCAGTTATTTCAATTTAGCTATCACGACAACAAAGAATTACCTCAAAGTTTTTAGTACATGACCAGCTTGATAGTTTTGAGTTATTTTAGGGAAGTTTTAGGTTGTTTTGTGTTAGTAAACCTTGAAATGGATAAGTTTTGCTCAAGGATCAAGATTCAACTGATGAGGGTCCGGTAACCTGACCTGTATATATATAGGGAATATGTCATCCCTTGAATCTTGATATAGAATTGATAAATTAATTGTCAACAATTTTGCTTGTTCTAAGTTGTTTTCATATTCCTAGTGGATTCCATGTTCCCTTCTCTTTCTCCTCCTTCCTCTCACTCTTTCAATATCCGTGCATCACTTTGCAGCTCTAACCCATCAGAGTTGCATCCCTCTTCACTGAAAACGAAAATTTAAATATTTATATTGTATTTTGACCCTTATCCAGACATTGATTTCTTAATTGAGGACATTCAAACTTCTAGTAAATGGAGTTTTTGCTTCCATCTACTGCATTATTTCCCAGAACTTGTTTACATTTAAGTATGCTTTTAACAAAGTAGGTTAATAGTCTAACCCCTACAATTATATATTTACATATTTGCACAATCATAGACTCTGCTTATAACGATTAAAAAAATTTAATATTAAAACATGGCGTGTATAGCTAGCGACCCGAACAGAAATCCAAGCCCCACCCTTCTTGATGCCCGTACCATGGTATCAACCATGGCATCAAATATCGACAGATGTTGGCCGAATTCACCGACATATGTCGGTTTTTGGAGGATCCGACATTAAAAAAGCAGGAAATGTCAACATTACATTTTGTCGACCGACATTTGACCAAAACAACCGACATTTGACCGAAATCTAACAATTGCTGAAATATTTCATCTTTTTCATATCAAACGAACAAATCAAAATCTGATCGAAAACGATAAAATTTCTATCGGAAAACACCGAAATTTATCCGAAAAACAAAATATTTCCATCGAAATTTGTCTTTCCATTTTACAATTTTTCCACCAACAAATTACCGAAAAACGAAAATTTTCCTTTTTTTGACTGACCAACATGGACACCAAAAAAGACATTTAAAACCTTGGTACCAGCATGGACTTAGACCCAAATCGACTGGGTAGTGAGTATAACCTGGCTGTGCTTAATGCACACACCCTATGAAAGATTTACCTATTGTCACGTGACTGCCCGTAGAAAACCTAAAATATTGATAAATATACCGACCAAATTTAAAATAAGATTAATATTGCACACAGAATAGAGCATGCTAGATGAAGGATTGAATCATGTGAACCCTTTGTTTTCATTTTTATTGAAAAGCTTCTTGTAACAATATAGGGCATTGAAAAATGTTTAAGAAATTAGAAAACTCTTCATCAAAATAATTACAGAAAGAAAGTTCACAGTCTTCATGAAAGAATCCTTACTATAACATACCCGTGTGTTGAATGCAAATCTTAAGGTTTGGACTTGTGTTCCTGAGCAAACTCTCAAGTCAAGACCAAGACTATCCACCCCAGTGAGAGCAGCTTCCTGCAAAGACAATATTTAACATAATTTATAAAATAAAGGGAAAGCTTGCAATTCTAGAAAAATCCATGCCAATTACTTGACGAATACGTACAAAAAAATTAAAACCCATTGGGCAATATGTTATCTGTACTCGATTAGACAGGATTCAACATTCTAAAGGAAATATATATCTTGAGCAAATAACCACACAAGTCCAAGTGATCAATCTAACCCCAATGTGTGTAATATACCAAATTTAATATAAGACATGAAACATAATAAATATACTCTACAAAATCAACATAAAATTGTGGTTTAGTAATGAATGCATACACGGGCATACCACATCATGTACATACAATGTATAGGAAGATAGGAGTGTTTACATGGAAATGAAAACCCAAATAATCAATAACTAGCGCTCTTTTTTTTTTGAGGGGGGGGGGGGGGGGGGGGGGGGGGGGTAGTTTGTTTCAGCGCACAATTCATGTAGAAGTGAACTTGTCACTCCCCAAGAAAATATCTTGATATCAGCCAACTTAATGGTTAGTGAATGGGAATTAGCAGAAGAAGACTGGTTTTTTCTAGAACGGGTGTATTAGCACCACAATAATTCTATGAAACAACACGATGTAGAAGTTCAACAACATCGCATCGTAATTGTGCATCACACCTTAAGAAAAGAGAGAATTTTCAATTTCATGAACCAACATGTTTTTCCTTCTGAAAGGTCATAATATCTGATACCGTGATACGCCTTACAGAACTACTACTGACAACATATTTCAACGATATCAGCTCCATTCTAGTACCTTTCCTAAGTTGATAAGCTAACATCTTTTGGCTTAAGCTTGATGTGACCTATTTGGATTCTATAAAGTTCCCAAAAATAGCAGTAGAACTAATTCCAAAGTTTGATACATTTCTCCTCAATAACCAACATGTTAAGCTTAGACTTCGTTGCTGTCAACATGAGTTGATTATACAGTTCATCCTTGTTCATCCAAATAGTGGATTATGCGAATTTGATTTGATCCCATGACCTGGACAAGTTGTAACGGCCATCACATGATCACGTTATTTAATTTCAAGATATATACCCAATCAATTAATGAGTGGCTAGTGCTGATAACAGTATCTATTACAGATGGACACCTAAGAAACGATTGAAAGGCTATTCCCCCCTCGGCCCTTCCCCCAACCCTAACAGCCCGACAATTGTGCACTGCTGAAGCATCCTATAACCAACGTAAAACTACTATCAACACCATCACCAAAGCATTATTCTTGTAAATCAACATTTTAACTGTCCTTGTGTCCTGACATATCCAATTAAAATGACAAGAGAGACAATGTCAACAACTGAGCAGGATGCGAGGGGGACCTTTTTCAATTACAACTCGAAAACCTCGATAACACAAACAAAAGTTCCCTCAAGGCATGAAACGACGACTGGGGCCGCTAACTAAAGCTAGGAACAAGATCGACAGCGGAAGCGGCATACATTCGTCTAGGTAAAACCAAAACCTCGCAACGACATAAATTCAAACAAAAAGCATGCGCTTGAGGCTTAAAGCCAATCTCTCTCTCACACAGAAAACGGATTGAACACTTGGTCTTTGCAAGTCTTAATAAACTCAACTCATCCTTAGACGGAGGCTTTACAGGGTAAAAGCATACAAGGCCCTAGCGATTAACAAAGACACAATATAGTGTGCTACACATACTCAGCCCCCGACTAGCAGAAGCATGATAAGGAAGAGGCAATACAAATAATTCATGTTATCAGGTTCATCAATTGACTTGATGAATTGATCCTTCAAATTGCTAGATAGTGTCTATATACAAAGTATTTTGTAGATATGAACAAGGTTCGAAATTTTAATTTCTAATTTTCTACCAATATTTCAACACTCCGGTTATGAAAATATTTCGTGGAAATAAGGAAGAGGCAATACAAATAGTTCAAGTTATCTGGTTCATCAATTGACTTGATGTATTGATCCTTCAAATCACTAGATATTATCTATATACAAAGTATTTTGTAGATATATCATATGAATTCGAAAATGCTTACTAAATGGATATAAATCAGACAAAAACCATCTCCTTTTGTACCCAAAACAACTAGGATGGCATAAGTTTCCTACATGATCTATGCACTTTTCCTTTTTGCATATGAAGTGGAAGGCAAAGGGGAGAGTGACAAGGACAAACCTTATTGAAAAAGGAATCCACCCACCTCCCTGTGATGTCAATGAAGAAGATACTTGTCGTTTTTCAACAATTACCACCTCTTAGTCCTTCCATTAAGATGATAGCGGGATAAGTGGGTTTCATTTTCCATTAAGGGGTCCCCTTGTAACACCCCCAAAGTGAGATTTCGTGCATGGAGAAAATGCTTCAATACAGGCAATGGCGAAAAGGTATTTCTCAGCTAACAAGATTCTAAGTAATATACCAATCTTTCCAACCATACAAGGTATGTAATAGTCAACTGCAGCATTCGTCAAGGATGTGAGTTGCATGCTAGGTATTTTACTCCGTTGTCAAATGAGAATGTCAACCACATAATGATTTCATGAAATATAAGTGGAACACATAAAAATCATTTAATCTTTTAGATAATTAAAATCTACACACGATACTGCATATGAATATTATAAAGCAAACAAATTAACAAAATGATGCATTACCTCTACTCGGATACCCTTGTGTCTCCAACAAAGCGATTTGAGTGCTTGTGTTGTCGCCTCTCCACCAGCCTTCAGACGAGATATAATCTTCGCTGCGGAATGTGCAATAACATCTGGTGGTGCTTTCCGAAAATCTTGAATTTTTACTGTAGCCTGTTAAGGCAATGAAGTGGAAAAAAAATGACAACACTTTTGAGCAGGGGTTACCTTAGACTACCAACAACAACACACAAATCATATACACGTTTTGGACCCTTGCCACAAAAATTGGAATTTGTATACATGAAGAACTCAATTCATTATCCATTTTGGTAACTATATTATAGAACAAAGATTAAAAATAATGACACGTGTTATGGGATACCAATTCAGATTCATGAAAAGATCCACAATGGGGACTATTTTCTTGCTTAGACAACTAATGAAAAGATTTTGAGATGAGAGAACCTAACATGGCTTTTATCGACTTAGTGAAAGCTTATGGTGAAGTGCCATGACAGGGAATTTGGTTAATGAAAAGTGTTCCTAAAGAGAATCACAAAATTATTGAGAACAGTATGAGGGAGTGTGAGTAGTGCTAGTGGAGTCATGGTGAAAATTAAAATCCCAGTCCGGGTAGCTTCATCAAGTGTTTGAACTATGCAAATATCTTTTCACATGCCACAAACAAACTAAATGCCAATATTTAGGAGAGGTGTAACATGGTAGATGTGATTTACAAATGATAGTGTTGATTCATGAAACAAGGATAAGGTTGAATGCTGAATTGGAATATGGAGGTAAGCTTTGGAGAAGGGTTTTATGAGTCTGTAGTCCTAAGATGGAGGTTTTGTTGTCGGAATGAAATAGAAGCTCGGATGAAAGTTAAGAGCCAAAGAGACACCACATTATCATTTTTGTTATCATGGACCTATTATATAGAAGAATTGAAAGATGGATGAACAGCTATCTGATAGAAGTAGAGCGATGTAGATGAAATGGGAAAAGGCTTCAAGGTGTAATGTGATTCACTTAGGCCTCCCAAAACAAGAGGGGAAACCTTTTGAGACAACAATGAGGCCTGCAATGTTGTCTAATTTGGAATGTTAGGCCACTAAGAGGTTCAAGCACAAGATGGCATGGTAGAAATGAGGATATTGATGAGGATGTAAGGAAAATCTAGGAGCAATAAGATGAGAATAAAGTGAACGAAAAGAATCATGGGAGTTGAGTCAATTCAGGAAAATGTGATAGAGAACCTGACAACTTGGTATGGTAATTTAGCAGAGAGCAGAGGATGCCCCAGTAAGGAGAGGCTTGGATTTCTGTAGAAGGGAAAAGAGAGACCCAAAATAACATGGATTAGAGTTGTGAGAAAGATATGAAAAAGATTGCAGTGACAACCATAGTAAATATTTCGTCATATCATATGATGAGAGAGAGAGAAAGAGAGAGAGACCATAATCTAATGGGGCCCACATGGATCACACTTGAAAAAGATTCGTGGGGATCCATATCATACGGAAAAAAGGAGAGGCACAATCTTAATTTTTTAAATGTTTAGGATCTTTAAAAAATAAAATTCATCATACCAAAGGCATGGATTAAAGATAGGGAGTGAGGTATAATGGTTAAAATCTTCCGTAAATTGTACAGCATAAATTACAGATAGGGAGTGAGTTATAATTGTTAAAATCTTCCACAAATTGTACAGCACGAACAACAAGTCATTAAGCTTCTACCGCTCTAGGCGGTTCCGCTTCTTATGGAGTTGTAGGTTAAACATTTGAGAATTAGATTTCATTAATCATAATTTTATCAAATTGAAATTGCTAAATGTAACGGTTATGGGATGTATACTATCTCAAACATACTCTGGTTATGTTCGCAGTTTCACACATAACAATCTTCACACATGTATCCTTATATACAGTATCCACATTGTACGTAGACCAACATTTAGTTGTTAATCATTTGGAGTAGATGTTACAAAGTAACTTGACTTCAAATGAATAAAAAATTATCCTTGGGTTTTTTTTTAATCCATTACTGAATGACAATCTCTCTGGAGAACATTATTCAATATTCCTTATGTGTTCTTGTACCAATCCATCACTAAACATATCTAGCCATGTTCATCCATATCTGAAAGTAAGGTTTGTAGTTTCGGTTCCGGCTTTGGTTTCGATCCGCCCACCGAGGATCGGTTTCGGAGTTTCGGATCGGAGTTTCGGTGGTTTCGGTTTCGTTTTTTAAATTTAAAATAATTATAAAATATAATAATAATATAAATAATTACATCGGTACCCACTTCATAGTGGTCTTGTTTTCAAAAGAGCGTGGCTTTTGCTTTACCCCGATTTTTTGTCAAAACGTTGAAAAATCGTGATTTTAAATTTTGGCTAAGTCTTGAGAAAAAAAGAGTTATTGTGAAAGAATTTTTTTACAGATTCAAAATGTTTTACTAGACTTTGGGTTTTTAAGTTGATCTTATACTTCTAGATTTCTGAGATTTTTTTCAGTCCAAAATACTTGGTGGTTTTTTTTTCACCGAATTTTCTTTTTTAGCCAAAAGCTGTAAAGTCTAATTTTGTATAGGAACTGAAAAATCACATTTTGATTCTTTTGTATTTTGATTATTCTGATATTTTTATTAAATCCAAATGGGGGGTATTTGCTTAGTTACATAAAATAACTTAAAGTAAATGGAAAACATCATTTACTTAAATGTTTTTTAGGTAAATATGTCTATCAAACTGTCATGCTGAAATACACTTTATCATGAACTCAGTCCTGCTTTTATTGAGTGCTGAGCTTCAAAACCCGAAACTGGAGGGTTTTGGAACGGGTTCCGACCAAAACCGATTCGAAACGGCCAAAACAGATACGTTTCGACCGAAACTCCAAACCTTGTCTGAAACCATCTTTTTCAAACTATTGAGAAAACCAATGATATGTATAAATTTAGCATATTCCTAGTTGGTTTTGAAAATCATGGCTGGGTTGTGGGGCTAGAAATTTGGTTGTTAATCTATTTCTTTTATATTTAAAATATGCTTAAACCTTCTTATCTATATTTGTAATTATATTTTAATCTTTTGTTTAAGGTATCATAAACAAAACAAATTGGTGGTTTTTCATCACTATTAGTCAAACGAACTACAGTGGTTAAGGGTGATGAAAACATCAATGTTTTAACCATATTGGACAAAAAGGGTGTGGAAAGTGGTCAGAGGGACCAGCATCCCATCGAGACTTTTTGACTGAGGGCCACTGGTGAAGTCCACGGGCACTACAACTTTGAGCTCAGACGTTTCGATAACAAATGCCAATGCAAATCAAGTGATTGTCAGCCCAAGTAAATTATACTTTAGGTGTTTGCTCATTGTGCATGGCAATAATGCGTGGTACATAAACATTGTAAGATTTCTAGACTTATTACTGTCTATTTGCAGCAATTAGCCATCCCATCGGCTTTTAGGGTGCACAATATATTTTCCACACCTTTGTATTCGATGAGGATTACTTGTGTGAACTCTTACCACTTTTTTAGACAAGTTTGCCTAATTTCAAGATAGGAGGGAAGTTTTAGACCCAAACCATATTGTATGATCATACCCGTGAACCTTTTAAGCCTAAAGGCATTAGAAGCAATGTCGATTTGATATGCTCATTTGGCTATTGTTGGATTGTGTTTTTCCTATTTTCCTTTTTATACCTATTTTCTAGTGTGGTCAAGGTAAGGCATTTACCCTTCGCTCTTTTAGGTCAACGACATCTATGGGATGTGTCTACAGAAGAGGTCTCGAGGTCCACAACTCTTGGCCTCTTTTGTGGTAAAGATGGTGGTATTGAGAGACCCGTGGCCTAATGGGTTTCGTCAGTATCAACATTGTCACCCCAAACCCCCACCCATGTATTGCTCAGCCAGTACTGCTCCGACGTGCTTCTTGCAAAAGGTCTTACCAATGCATTTCATGATTTCCATTCAGATTTCATGAGTCTCCCGAGGGCATGTCTTTGCATTAGTTCGAGGACATGGAACAAATGGTGTTTGCGTTGGGCAATGCCAACATTTGTAATTAAGTCACACCATTGACATATATGATTCTTTTTAGTAAGACTCTTATTATGACAATACTTCAATCCTGGATTTTTTGATTGGTTGAGTATACGAGAAGAACTCATGGAAGGCATATACTATTATACATTATGGTCTATGAGTCTAGTAGGTAGTAACTAACTATATTGCATAATTGAAATGGGTAAGAAGTACTCTTGTAATTATAGGCAAATGTAATGGTGTTGCGATGTAGATGGCCGAATGGTATGACGTGTTGGCAACTTAGAACTCCTTGCCTCGATACCCGGTGCGCCAATATCTTAAGAGCTTAGGGAGAAAATTGGAAGTTGGAAGAGAGCTTGGGGGGAGAGATTGAGAGCGTGGGTAGAGCTTAGAGAGCTTGAAAATAGATCAGGGGGTGGAGGTGTTAAAGAAGCATTTTGACGAGCCTAGAGAATGAAGACACAGGAACTGGACAAGGAGAGATGGAAGTAGAAATAGATGCGGAACCCTAGTTTCGCCTGCTTGTTCCCCCTCAATGTTCTAAAAAGCGGCCCAGGCGGCCCCTAGGTGCTAGGCGACCCCCCACCGCCTCGCCTAGGCCCTAAGCGCTCCAGAAAAGCGGCCAAGCTCCCAGGCGGAGCTAGGCGGGGCAAGGCGGTCGCCTAGGTGGTCTAGGCGAACTCAGGCTGGCCAGGTAGGATCAAGCGGGCTGAGGCTGGCCAGGCAGGATAGGCGGGCTGAGGCCGGCCAAGCGGACCATGTTTGCTTTTGTTCTTGTTAATCACTCAATCTTAAATTATGGTTATGTACTTGTTCTTTAAAATAATGGTTTGGGATAATCTTGAACTTATATTAATTTTTAAACATATATATATATTATATAATATCAAAATAATAATTAAAAAAAAGCAAAACGCCTAGGCGCCAGGCTGCCCCCCACCGCCCGACTAGCGCCTAGCGCTTTTTAGAACCTTGTTCCCCCTTTTTGGCACATCCGATAAAAGAACTGAACTTACTTAGGTGGGGACAGACGGAGATCCTACTTTCTTCCTTCAGACTGAACCCCTACGACTTTGTTTAATGAAAGGCCATCAGAGAGGCATAACAACGAGTACCTTCCAGCAAAGGTCAGGCCCACGGGAGAAGGTCCAAGGTTACTCATTAAAGAGCTGAGAACCTATGGCGGTGATTATTAATGTTCCCAACAAGGACGTCCTGTAATATGAACATTCTCTTTCTGTGCAATTCACCTCTAAACTAGATATCTATCAGGATAAGTCAGACTTTCCCAACCCTTCTAGTGATTGGGAAGGGGCCTTTGTACCTCAAGATGGTGACACAAAACTTCAACTCGGGCGAGCCAAAACTTCTATCTGTTGGAGCGGTAGAGGGGATTTTAGTCAATGACTTCCACGAAAAGGAAATCCGATTTGGTTCGAAAGTATTAGCATCGTTTGGGTCACATTTGTTGAGCTCTTTCGTAGTAGTACTGTAGCGCGAGTCTTTCTATTGCTATTTGGAACAGGTTGTCCTCTCTGCGATGCTCTCTTCCTCTCCAAAAAAGGCAAAATAAGAATGAGGAAGAAAAAGATATCATTATATGTATCTATCGAATCCATTTAAGGATTTTATCAATTTCCCTTCAATAGAGGAAAAAGGTTCTCGATATCTTATCCAGCCTAGGAATTCTGATAATTATTATTTTCAAGTATTACGGGTTGGGTATGCTTATTTGATTAGTCATAGGATCGTCATGAGGTATGGCGGACGGAAAAGCTAAATTTTGAATGGCTTGTACAAAGGTGACAAATAGCTAGGGTTGTTAATTGGTCGGATTCGAGTCTGGCCATCCCATACCCAGGCTTGGCCCAAGCTTATATATGTGCCCATACCCGACCCGGTCCAAATTTAAATTTTCTAGAATCGCCCAAATCTGGCCCGAAACTTTTTTCTGAATCCTATCCCCAAACCGGCCCAAACTAGCGCAATATATACCTAAATCATTTTTTCCTCTCTTGATCACAATCATGGAATCAAATGTCGACAAATTTCCTACGAAATCACCGAAATATGTCTTTTTTTAAAGGGTCCGACATAAATATTGGCCAAATTTTTAATAGTACCAAATTTCCTTCCAACATAACAAAATGTCGGCCGAAATGACTGACATTTGACCGAAATCCAACATTTTGTTTTTTTCCCAAACAATTTCACTGAAATTTTTTATCATTTTAAGTAAAACAAAACTTATATTTATCAGTGAGAAATTATATATTTTTCTCGATTTTTGACTAACCGAACCAAAATGAAAATCGACATTTAAAACCTTGATCACAATAAAAGTAGAAAATAGTATTGATTATGAATCTATGATAGACATTGACAGGATATATGTGAATTAATGCTCTCAAAGTCCAAGGCATTGATATTTGTAAAGTGCGTGCTTTCAAAATGCATATAAAAAAAATAAAATAAAATATTTCGGGCTTCAGTTCGGGCTTTGGTTAGGTTAGTGCTTGCCCATACCCGACCCCATAACATAGTCGAGTTTGAAAGTTTGAGCCTAGCCCGGCCCAAAGCCCAAGCTAACCCTGCCCAAACTAGGCCCAAATTAATCCTGGCCCAAGCCCATTAACAACCCTACAGATAGCATTCGGCTTTCCACTAACATAAACGGTCAAAAATTGATGCAAACACCTACAAGGGAGATCTCTAAGAACAGTAACTAGTGACCTCTAAAACTTGGCTAAACAATTAACAACTAGCTTCTTGGTACTTAGCTTATGGTTTTTTGTGTTTTCTTTACGCTACATGCATGGCATACATGTTTCCCATCTCCCGCTAAGGGAACATTTCAATATTCCTTTCTAGCTATTGTTACGCATGTTTATTGCCTACTCTACAACACGAAGAGGTTCGACTTTTGTAAATTTCTCCAGCTACAGTTGAGTACGGTTTGGTGTGTCACATCACTTATAAATAATATGATGGTCATCAACACAAGATTTCTTTTGGTCTGCATAAAACCACTCACATTTTGTCGGGGTGCAAAAAACCACCTCCATTATTACTATTGGCAATTTGACTCCAATATTATTTAGTTAATTTTTTAAAAAAATGATTTTTCAGAATGATGAAAGCCCTACCATGGAGCTGCTTGAAAAGTGGTACACAAGGGCATTTTTTCCTTTTAAAGATAAGCAATTTTGAAAAAATAATATTGTAGGAGGCAATGTGTAAATACTAAATAGTGATAACAGAGGCAAATTTCTGCAATTGATGCTTGATAACATCATGAAGAAGTGAAGAACATGTATGGTGAAACAATAAAATATAATATTTTTGAATGGCATGACTAAATTTAATATTCATAGAAGATTTTGTTTGGTAAAATCTGTTTTATATTTGAATCATTGTGGTCATGTGCGACCGCATGTGCGCATATGCGTTTGCATTATGATTACAGGATTTCCTTCTGAATGAGTGGATCTTAAATGCACTAAGAAGTAACTGGGTGCAAAGAAAGATCCTTTCTAGAGGTATTTTCTGGTTTTCTTTTGCAGTTGAGGAACTCATCATTGGGGACCCAACCTTTTCTTTTGTCTATTATACACCATTTCCTTTTCTACTAGGGACTCTGCTGCTTTTTATCTCTGATTAAAGATCAAAGAGCCCATGTCTTGGTGGTAATTTGTTCACACCTATTTCTTCTCAGTTTTCTTAAATGAGTTTTATTGTTTGTGAAAAGATGGTTAACAAATCTAAAGCTACAATTATGAAATCATGTCCCCACTTCTAATCGAAATTCTTCCCATGATAGGTTTGAATGTACCAAAAATTCATGTGTCAAAAACAGTGCACAATAGAAAAAATATAACAAAGAGAAAAAAAACTTTGAATGCACAATGACATGCCTGATTTCCATATGCAGAAATCAGCTGAATGTTAATCATTTCAAGCTTGTAGAATGCAGTTCCACTGTGTAACCTTTGATCTTTATCCATTTCCTCTGCAGATATTAGTAATACACCATTTTTATATGAAGTTTAATCATTTTGAAAATGAATACACGCAGAGGAAATGAAAACAGACAGGACCTATATTGTCTTCCACAACTTCCCCGATAGGATGTTTCCTAACAAATGTGTGTTCTTCAATAAAGGCAGGTCTCAGGAGACCTTGAACGACTATACTAGCAGAAGGTTGCTCCAACCAATCAAGATGAATACTAGATACAACCTGAGCCAAAAAGGAAAAAAGTAAGCCCAAAATCATGTAGCACAAGAAAAAGGGTTTTCAGTTGACCAATGATGATGTATTTCGATAACCACATACATCTGCTATTTTCATAGCAAAATGCATTGGATGGGAAGAGTTCATAGTGTCCAAGTTCGCCCAGTCACTTAATGCTTCAGAAGAATCCATCTCATCCTCTTCCTCTTCAATAATGGCAATCACATCCTGTCGAGAGTATAAAAGCAGAACAGAAGAAGGGTACGAATAAAACATTCATCCCACAAGTCATTATAACATAGCTGCCTTAGAATTAAGCCATGCGGATTCTTCACCTCTTCATAGTCATCATCGCTGTCACTGTCCTCATTTGTGATATCTTCCATGCCAAAATTATAGTTGGACGGCCCAGATAGCTCCATCTCCATGAGTGTGTCAATATTATCCAAGCCTATTACAACTTGCTGTGCTGAATGTAAAATATTAGTTGAGGCATGACAAAATTCAGACCATAAAGCAAAAGGATTTTAGATGTAAGGGAACTAAAAGACCAATACCACCAATTTATCTTCAGCAATCAAAGATTGCAGAATGTCTTCATCATCTTTCATCTCAAAGTAAATATCTGATCAGTTGTCATAAAGCAACTTTTAGGGAAAATTGAGAATATTGTCCCAAGTATATAGCACACACGGTGAGACAGATACTTGTCAAGGAAAATCAAGTTTCCAGTTTACCTCCATGTTCATCTGTTAAATAGGGCAAGTCGGACACAATAACATTCTCGTGGACCTCATCATCAATCAATCCCGAAAACATAACCGTTGCCTTGCTATTCACCTGTATATACATGAATTTTAATTGTAAAAGGAAGCATAAACCTTGTACACATCATCACAAACATTAGTGACATTCACTCTACCTAACCCCCCCCCCCCCCCCCCTCCTCCACACAAAGCACAGCACACACAAAATAAAAAGGAAACAAAGGATAGCAGATAACATATGTAGGACACAGAGAAATAGAGTATAATTACCATGTACGTGCTCCAACTCCCATCTCATCAAGAAACCTCTCTAAAGGGCAATTCTTATGAAAACTGATCAAAGATACCAGAACTTTTAAAATCGGGCTCCTCAAAGTAATTAATTAGAAGTTAAAGAAAGTTAAACGGTGATGTTTCACGTTTGCAACAAGATCAAGACTTGTGTACATCCATACACAAGCATATGTTCCTTTGATATATAACACATCTACAATATGTGGTGCAATTTCGATGTGGTTGGATTGCAGAATCTTTATGAACAAACAGCAGGTGTCACTAGTTCAGCCGAGTTTGTCACCGACCTACCCAACTTTAGCCTCATATTAAAGATCATCATCCAAAGGGCTTCTAGACCTCCATATATTATTGTCTACGGAGGATAAGTACAACCTAAGGTCTTACAGCTTCTGGCTATTTCAGTATTTTGATAAGCATTCTATTTAGAAAATATCAGACATTACCTTTGAATGATAGCAAGATAATCGTCCCAAGCGCACAATTTGCTTTGCTACTAACCTAATAATACGACTGCCAACATTTAACTTATTAATTAAATTGCTAATGCACTGCTAGAAAAGGAAAGGTACAAAAGGAAAACAAAGTCACACCGAAGGGATGTGAAAATTAAATGTCAGTTGCCATCCTGACCTGACTCGCACTATAATTTGGGAGGGGGTAATTTGGGGAGAGTATTTTTCTTAATTTTTGTTGGGTGGCATTAATAAAATGCTAGGTGGGGATGGAAGGGCCCTAATTTTAATGCCATAACATTTTAGGATATCTTAAATTTCTTGTAGAACTAAATTACATATACCAAATTATCAATTACATCTGTTTTTCAGTTAAGGTTAAGCTACATGTGTCTTTGAAATTAGCGTGATCTATAGCTGACATGTGTCTAGAAAATATAAAGTGGAAGATAGAATACTTTATTGTGGTATGTTCACCATCAACTTTAGTTGAGGCCCTTGAGGGTATCAGTTTGACAATAACGTACCAGATAATATTGCTTAGCTAAAAATGGAATCATTTAAAATAGCATGCCGAAAATGATTCATGATGATATATGACTTAATCAACTTTAGAACCAAGCCTTCCAAGTGTTATTCTCCTCCTAAGTCCATAATTATGGGTTTAAGAAAATAGCATGTTGTTCTTGGGACAATCTTCAAGAAGGTTGATATCGCCTTAGTAACATTTAAACTTTCTGCCCAATCCTTTTGGTGGTGACTTCTTTGAGTAGTGAGTTGTGACCTATAGCCAACCCATTTAACCAGATAGGGCTAGGTTGTGGTTGTTCCATGAATGGGAGATGATGCACACCAAAATCCTGAAGATGGATTAGTTGTACAGTAGGATGTTGTGAGAAGATAAAGGAGGCGAAAAGGGATAGAAGGGATGAATCCACAACCAAGGCTCGAACAAACTTAGTAGCGACTGAATCCACAACCAACAAGAAGAAAAAATTGAACTAGGGAAAAAGAATGTTCATTAATTTTTTAATTATTTTGATATTATATAATATATATTTTTTAACTTATTATAAATTCAAGATTATCCCAACTATTATTTTAAAGAGCATGTATCATTTACATAACCATAAACTCAAGATTAATAAAAGTGAGCATGATATTATCTCAGATAATATCATAATATCCATAATTTTAGTACATTCTAAACCAAAAATTTATGATTACCAATAATAGAATAGCATCTATACACGTTCTAGTGCCTAGGCCCGCCTAGCCCTGCCTGGACCTGCTTAGGACCGTCTAGGCGGTCGACCGCCTAGTCCCGCCTAAAGGCATGGGCTACTTTTCTGCACCGCCTAGGACTAAACTGTGCGGTGGGAGGTCTTCTAGCGCCTAGGCCGCTTTTTAGAACACTGCTCAAAATCCTAGGAAAACTCATAAACTAAAAAAAGAACAAAAGACGCCAGAAAAAGTTAAATAAAACTCAACAAATTTTAATTAGATCCAAAAGATTTTTTGAATTAAATTTAGACTCGACCAAATCAAACATAATCATAATTGACATAATTGAAACTAATTCTAACTCTACAAATCAAACATTTCTAATATCGCATGCAAGGTCTCGTTGGAAGGTCTCTATCTTGAATGTATAGATACGTAATAAAATTTAAATATGTCAGGCATGAGTTTTGTTGAGTTGGGTACGTTGCTGAGATCTATGCTATCAAAGTCGGGACTAGTCCCCGACTAGTCGCTGGGCGGCATTTTGCCGACCGATTTATTTGGATTTTTTCATTGCTGGGCGGTAGCCCGACTAGTCCCCGACTAGACCCGACTAGCCCGACTAGTCCCCGACTAATGACTGCCGACTAGTCCCCAGGCAGCATTTTGCAAGCAAATTTTTTTTTGAAAGAAGTCTTTGCAAGCAATTTTGTTTGGATTTTTTTACATTGGCTCAAAGTCTTGAGTAGCAAGACTCACAACTATGGCTCTTCCCTGTAATCATCTGTTGAGCACCTGAGAATCTCCGATAAAAACATAGACAAATAATTAGTTTATTTGTTGATATTCATATAACCCTATAATCAAAATTGGGGTTGTTCACTGATTAAACATCATCAAACAAACATTGTGATGAATTCTTAGTTCTGAGTCTTTTGGCATGGGCATGAAGCCAATACAACTGTGTTTTGTTAGACTGTTACTTATGTATTTATACCCATGTTGTGAAGTGTGAAGGTATGTATTGTTATTAACCGACTAATATCATATACTTATTGACATTTATACTAGTTCATATATCATATATGTTTAGGGAGGGGAGGAGGGGTTAGAATAAGTTTTGGCCGACTAGTCCCGAATTAGTCCCGACTAGTCCTAGTCGGCCCTTGGCCGACTAGGGCCGACTACCGACTTTGACTGCATAGGCTGAGATGAGCACTTTGACTTGAACATGTTATGGCCAAGTTGCCTGGATACTTTGTGGACTATCACAAATCCACCATACTACTAAATGCGTTGGATCTAAAATATATATGTCAAAAATGCACAAGTTTAGGAATAGTATCTTCCTCAAATGCGGGAGCTCCTAGGTTTAGCTAAAGGAAAATAATAGTGGGCCACAAGATATTCCACTTTTGTATGGAACTCTGAAAATTACAAGTTTACAACAATATATTCCCCCTTCTCAAAAACACTAATGGCCCCCTACAAGTCTATTCTTCTTCTAGAAGAAGCCATCTTTAGCTCGAGAATAAAAAAATAGAAAACCAAATTGTATACTTGTGAGCATTGGAAAAAAAAAAGCACAAGGGGTTTGGCCACTTACTTTCCTTTTATTTCTCTACTGTGTGTATGTGTGTGGGTGTGGGTTGGGACCGGGAGGGTGGATTAAGATTGGAAGATGACAGTGGATCATGAGGTATTAAAGGACCCATGGTATAAGCAACGCCAAATCTCTACATCACAATACCCATTATGGTACTTAAAATATAAATAATACCTTTAACTCGGTATCATAAGCAAAACCTAACTTTTTGTAAATTAAATTAATCATCAAATGCATATCCACTTCTGGAGATAGGAAGTAGGGTCATGCAACAAAGGCCGTAATGATATCCGAATAATAATCAAAGATGGTGTAATTATTCTAGGGAACTTAAATTTTTTGTTATAACTTCTGAGTACATATAGATCGCATGCTCTTGATTATTTTCCTTTTTTATAGCCAAACCCCGTTTATAGGTCAATTAAACAGCCTACAAGCATATATATAATTGTTATCTAAATGCACTTTCTCATTGCTTGGAGTCTTGGAAAAACTACTATTTCACGCATTTGACTACTCTCTCTCTCTCTCTCTCTCTCTCTCTCTCTCTCTCTCTCTCTCTCTATATATATATATATATATATATATATATATATATATATATATATATATATATATATATATATATATATATATATATATATATATATATATATATATATATATATATCGATTTATCAATTCATATTTTAGATTCCCTTTCCACCTAGAGTATTTTGTCTTTACACCATCTAACTATTAACTCCACACCGCATAATGCTCACATTTTGACGTTAGGAACATTGCTCATTGTAGTGCAAGCGTGACTTGCTACTAGCCTGCTATAATTCTCCATGTTCATCTCTTAGGAGAAATTCATGTTCTCCACTCTTATTGTTCTTGTTCTGAGACCACAGGATCAAATGTCAACCAAAGTCACCAAATTTATCAATTTTTTAGAGTATGGATGGCGAAAAGGTCAATACTCTATACCAATACGACTTGTTGAACGAAATGGCTGACATTTATTGGTCATGTCCCCAAAAAAGGTCCACTGGAGTGCAATTATCCCAATTTATCGATCATGTCAGCTGACATGTGTCAAGAGATTTCGGCCACATGGATTGCTTAATCTGAGGTAGCGATTGGATTCATATACCAATCCAACAGATCGATAAATTTAAATATATGTATTTCTACTTAATTTTAAAATAAAAGTACTTTATTTCGTAGATTATATATGAAACCAATGCCTTAACTATGAGTATTTATCCTCCGTTTGGCCTTTGGAACCATAGACATTGCTTAATTTAAGGCATTGAATTCATATATGAATCCAATAAACCAAAAAATTCCAAAAATCGATTGAAATTGACCAAAAAAATCCACAAAAATTTGCCGAAACAACAGCTTTCATAACTTCCTTTAAAAAAATTCCTGAAGAAATCCAAAATTTCCACCAACATTTTCTAAAAAAATGAAGGAAAAAACATTTTTTATAATTATTTAGGCACATACCAGATAACACCACCATGCTTCCGTAACCAACGTCATCGGTGGCTCTCACTCTAGGTAGCCATTTCCAGGATTCCAACTCTTGACGTGGTGTTGGCTTTGATACCAAATGTTACGGGCTCAACCATTATTCCAAAAGCCTAAGGACTGATGAAGTCAAGCCCATAACTATTTAGGCGCATATCAACCTCCTCCATAGCTCCATAGATGACCATTTTCTCTTGGTTCCTGCGTTTCACTTGGATAGCAAAGAACTCCTCAGCATTCGCTAACTCTTCTAATCATAGTTGATGCTTCTCATCGCTCCCCCCTGAACACCAACTCATTTCGGGCTTTTTTTTCAAATGCACCGGACACCAAATGCTATGTACCATTATTTTATCTTTTATCGATTGAATCGAACATTTTTATCAATTGAATAAAACATTTCCAAATGCAAAATCATAACAAAAGAATTTTTTTTAAAAAAAAACAATCACTGCCATTGTTGGGAAAGCTGACCTAGGGCCAAGGCAAGATGAGCATGCTGGAGGTCCTCCAATATCAACATAAAGACACAAGTTTTGAGCAGGTAGTTCAGGATTGGTAAGTAAGGCAGTCATCACCCACGCATCAGGTGGACTGCCTGGCATGTACAAGGAGATAATGCGACAGAATATGCACCTCGATCAGCGTCCTCGCTATTTCCGCGTCGGTGAGGCGAGCATCCTCTCTGTCTTGCGGGGGCGCCGGCTCCCCTACATCCTCGGAGGGGTGGTACCGCTGTTCCCATCTGCCCCTCAGTGGATCAGGCGACGGGCCCGAGCGCTCTGGAACAGCGCAGGCCCTGGTCGCATGAGGGTTGTTCCGGGGCGCCGCTGGGCGGCCATCCGTGTTCCTGCGGAGCCAAAGGTTGAACCCCGAGACCTGTTCGAGAAGGTCCGAAGCCCCTCCGCCGAGAAACCTGCGGCCGCCGTGACGGGAAGACCTGCGGCGGCGGCCCCCGACGACGCGGGGAGCGTGGGCGCCATCGGGAGAGGTGGGGAGATTCCACGACGGGCGGCGGCCTGCGACGACATCAGAAGAGAAAGGCGGTCAGTGGCGGCGGTGTGGTGCGGTGGAGGGAGGTGGGCTCGGCGGCGGGCACGAACCGCCGGTGCGGAATCCAATCGCTAGGGCGGAGTCCATCGTCATCAGCATCCTCACTTCCTTTTTTTTTTTTTTTTTCCACCCGAAACCTCACCCGCCAATTGGTCGGTCTCCGTATCTGGCGTGCCGGTCTATCCGATGTGGACGTGACGATCCAATGGCCTTCCTCCGTCTCCCGCGTTGGAGAGGTTTCCTGTTCGACTCCCGGTATGGACATCGTGGAGCGAACTTTCTTTCAAGACCGTTGTGCCTTCACTGTCTTGTTTGAGCGTGTGAATCCTGACCGTTGAGATCATGTTCAATGGATTATGAAATTTAATAAAGTAGTTGTTATTTTTGCCTCTCCCCCGTTTCAAAATCCGGACCTCTTTGAGCTCTTGCTCTAGCGCATTGTCCTATGACCGTTTGGTTAGTCCAACAAAAAAAAAAAATTAGAGTCCAGATATAGGAAGGAAAATTGGAAAGAAAAAATTGAGATTTAAAAAATGGGGTTATTAACGGTAGCTCCTTAAACAGATTTTTGTTTAACTTTAAGGGCATGTAAAGTTTGAACTTAACGTTAAGCCCCTGTAGTTGGACTTTGGCTAACGCAAGCTTCTTCTCCCGTGCACATGCAATAATAAAAATTTTTAAATGACAATTTTACCCCTACAAATAAAGTGTAACAATCGTAGCAAAAAAGTAACAATTGGTAAAAAAAATAAAATTATGTTAGTTTTGGCTAATGCAGGCTCCTTCTACCGTGTGCATGTAATAATGAACATTTTTAAATGATAATTTTAGCCCTACATATAAAGTACAACAATCGTAGCAAAAAAGTAACAATTTGGTAAAGAGTAACGTTCCGTTAGCAAAAAGTAACAATTTGATATGGTAAAATACCTTAATTGTCAATTGATTGTAGCGGTATTCCTACTTATCTGGCCACAATATGATTTTTTTGTGACCAAAATACTTTTAACTATGCGAAACCAAGCTGATACTATCTCGCACATAAAGAGTAACAATTAGGTAAAAAATGTAACTATTTGGTCGGTTGACATATTTTTTTTTTTGATAAAAATATACAAAAAATCCCCACCCCCACGTTGCAAGTCCCAAGCAAGAAAAGAAAATTTGTGTGGAGCACCCCAATTTGATACAGGTACTCTAGTTAGTTCCACTCTTCTTTTTTTTTACCAAGGGCCCTATTTTGATAGGGCACACCCCCTAAAGTCTCCCTTTCCTCCTCCCCACTCTGACCACCACCAATACTGTGTCAACCTCCTCCCTATTTCCTCATTCCTTCTCCTTCCCTTCTTCTTATTCGTGCCCCCCCCCCGCCTTCTCCTTTCCTCTTTCCTTCTCAACCATGTCGGTCGGAAACAACCAACACATCTCCAAGAAGGAGGACGAAGAGGGAGAAGGGACGGAAAGTAGGAAGAGAAAAAAAAAAGGGGGGGGGGGAGAAAGAAGAAAAAAGGAAGGATGATGGAGGAGGAGGAGGAGAAAAGAGGGAGGAGGAGAATGGAAGAGAAGCAAGAGGATTGTAGAAGATAGAGGTGGCAGTCGGTTGCACGGGATTGGTGGGTCCAATGAATGAAGGAGTTGGTGCCCTTATCAATATGCTTAGAAAGGCCTCGGTACCACATCTGGGTTTTTTTTAGTGGGGGGTCCTAGTAATTTTATCGGTGCAAATAGCACCACCCTATGATAAACCTATTCTTTTTCTCTCTAGTGAAAAATAAGATTTATTTTTTTCAAAATTTTATATTATATTTTAATATATGTTACTAAAATTGTTTGAGGAAACATACTTTATAAGTTTTCACTAAACAAAAAATAGGAGTAGCAATCGTTTTGCAAAAGAGTTGTGAGTTCACTTGGGAAGAGATAGAAGGTTTCAAAAGGTCACCTCATTAACATTGGGAGAACGATTGTCCTCATTGAAGATATGTGAAGTTCAAAGGAATAGATGCCCTGAAGTATTGAGGCAGCCATATAGCAAGGGGTAGTCTTTTGATTGAAGTTTCTTAGTGATGGTTGTTGAATCCCCATCAATACACGGGTTGGAGGAGGGGCTAAATTGAAGGAGCACATGGATGTCATCTCATAGGCCTCTAGTCATAGATATGGTCGTCGATGAATTAAGCAAAGTGAAGTTACCATTAGTGAAAATGTTCCCCTTTGGATTGCTGAGGTTGTACCCCATTATTACACCTATACTATTCTGATTCATATGTGTTGAGCCAAGTTCTTTGGGCATTCAAGTGGAATGTTTTGGAATCATATGGTGCCATCCTAGGTTCTCTAGTTCTCTAGGTTGTTCTAGCATTTTGTAAAATACTAGTAAGAAACCTGGGGAATTGCCGAATCAACTTGATGCACACTACTTGGCAGAAACAACATCACAACCGTCAGAAGAAGTGTGCAATCTAGAGTGAGTGTGATTCGCTCAATCCATATTAACATCAACTGACTTTCTTAATGATTTTCTTAATTAGCATCAAATGACTATTAAATGCTAGGGTTTTAATAGGATTTAAGAGAGAGAGTTGCATTCACACACAGGGGGGAGATTCTGGCTATTAAAAAAGATCCATGTATCACAAAACGAGAGAGAGAGCTCCATTTTAGTATTATACTAGTATGAAACCCGGGCAATGCCCGAATGTACTTGGTGCACGCCATTTGACAAAGACGACATCGCAACTGTTCAAAGAAGTGTGAAATCTAAAGTGAGTGTGATTCACTTATTAGAGAGAGAGAGAGAGAGAGAGAGAGAGAGAGAGAGAGAGAGAGAGAGAGAGAGAGAGACTAACATCAAATGACCATTAAATGCCATTGAATGAAAATTTATCATCTTTATGCTAGGTTTTTAAATGGATTTAAAAGAGAGCCGCATTCACACATGGAAAAAGAATTCTAGCTCTTTAAAAGATGTCCACGTGTCACAATACGGGAGAGAAGCTTCCATTTTAGTATATACTAGTAAGAAACCCGGGCAATGCCCGAATGTGCTTGATGCACGCCATTTGGCAAAGACGACATCGTGACTGTTCGAAGAAGTGTGAAATATGAAGTGAGTGTGATTCACTTGTTAAAGAGAGAGAGATTAACATCAAATGACCATTAGATGTCATTGAATGAAAATTTATCATCTTTATGGTAGGTTTTTAAATGGATTTAAAAGAGGGCCATGTTCACACATGGAAGAAGAATTTAGCTCTTTAAAAGACGTCCACGTGTCACAACACGGGAGAGAGGCTTCCATTTTAGTAGTAGTAGTAGTGTATATATATATATATATATATATATATATATATATATATATATATATATATATATATATATATATATATATATATATATATAAATACTATTAAATATTGTATTACATTTATGAGCCTTTTTTGTAGAAATGTATGGAGAACTCTATAATGTTTGTACCGTTGGATTTATTATATATGGCATAATCATGGATATACCTGTATATCTTGTAACCTATAAATAGGGGGAGGTCTCATTTGCTTCCCACCTCATAAAAGTACAATTTTCTAAAGTAATAAGAGAGTTTTTTTTTTTCATCTTTCATCTTCTCTTGTGCATATGCAAGTGAGCGAGGGAAGGTTCTTGTGTGGGAGAGTTTTGAGGGTAGCATCACTCATCTATGAGGAGATGGTCTAAGTGACGCACTCATTGTAGCGAAAGAAAATGTAACTACATGACAGTTAGTATCAGAGCAAAGGTCGTCAAGCACCCTATAGACATCGGAGACAGTCCAAGAGCTAGCTGCACAGAAGGAACCTAAGTTTCATGGGAGGGACAAGAGCGTTGATCTTGGAAATGATTATGCTAGGATCTTGTTGTCATCGGAGAACACATGGTAACTGTGGAGCAGGGCTTGGTCGATGTCAAGTTTCACTTGGAGACGATCATGCATGTGCAAGGCGGATTAATAGAATTTGTTCATGGAGTGGAGGGTGATGTCCTCGCTTCCATGGAGGCCTTGGGATGCAACTGAAGGAACTCTAAGAGACAATCATGTGGCAAGAGGTCAAGATCGAGGAGCTGAGGGCAAAGGCCGAGGAGAATGAAGAGCTTATGAACAAGGTCACACTCAAGGACTACTTTTAGGGGCAATAAGCTAAGAGATGGCCCAAGGTTAAGATTCTAGACCTAAAAGCCTTCAAAGATGCATGAGGTGCAAAAGGGGTGGAGAACTTCCAATAGAGCATGAAGCGATACTTGATTGTGCTCAAGATATAGGACGAGGTCGATGAGGTAAGTACCACCACTCTCTACCTTGCTGACGGTGTGGTGCTCTGGTGGAGACGTAAGTGCATGAAGATGGAGAATGAGTTTTTGCTTCATCATTACGTAGAGGGAATTGAAGAATAAAATCAAGTATCGGTTCTTCCCCGAGAGCGTGGAGCATGGTGCTAGGAAAAGACTGAGGCAACTCAAGTACACTGTATTGATCGAGGACTACGTGATGGAGTTCACAAGACTCTTGCTCAACATCAATGGCATGTTAGAAGTATATCAACTCTTCAACCTCCTCGATGTCTTGCAACCGTGGGTGTATAAAGAGATGCAGAGGTGTGGTGTGAAGCACTTGTACTTCATCGTAATCAGAGTCGAGAAGTGGATCGAGTTCCAGAAAGTTGATAACTCCAAGCCCAAGCCACCATCAAAGATCACCAAGGGAGAAAACATAGGAGCTAAGCAGAGCATGCCAAATAAAGGACATGAGAAGCCCAAGGAGAGAGAGGCAGGCATCACTTCCAGAGGTAAGTGGAGTGCTATGTTGCAGTGGTAACCACTATGCTCATCAAGAAGGGTGTGAATGCGGTTCAAAATGTGGAGGGTGATAACCAAGTGGAGCTAAAGAAAGGATCACTTAACTTCTCAATGCTATCAAGGGAAGTCAAATATGAGCAAATCCTAAAGAAGGAATTGATGTATGAGGATGTGTGCATCAGCTGTGACAAGACCACGAGGGCTATGGTTGATATTGGTGCCCCCACAACTTCATCGCACATGTGGAGTCTTGACACTTGGGTTTTAAGGTAGAAAAAGACTCGAGCAGAATTAAAGCGGTAAACTTTCAAGCAAGACCCATGCTCACGATGGCGAAAGAGACTGTGTGTGTGTGTGTGTGTGTGTGTGTGTGTGTGTGTGAGAGAGAGAGAGAGAGAGAGAGAGAGAGAGAGAACCCGACCACCTTCACAACCCGACCTGCCCCCACTCGCCTGACCGACCAACCCTCCTCTTTTCCCTACTCCGGCGACCGACCAGCCCTCTTCTCTCCCCTACTCCAGCGACCGACAAGCTTCCACCCGCTCGACCGACCACCCCTGCCCCTATGCTGTGCACTCCACTCGACCAGCCACGCCACACGACCACCTTCACCACCCGACCACTGCGTCATCCGACCAGCCACCCTACACCCGAACCTCCACCTGACCAACCCCCGCACGACCATCTCCCTCCCCCCTCCTGTGTTTCAGTTCTGATGGATCTGGTGCTTCAGTACTGGTGTGAGCACCCCCCCCCCCCTCAAAACCGACCACCAGGCCTGGTCAGTTTTTGCCCTGACACCAAAATCAACCAGCCAAAACGACTCCCCCCCCCCTTCCCTTTTGCCCCCTCAACCGAGGCCGCCCACCCCGCTCCCCCTTGCTCAACCCCCCA